>SJYR01005741.1:12370-27261 GCA_006410655.1 Kobus ellipsiprymnus | reverse complement strand
TTGGTCATAACTTTTCTTCCAAGGAGTAAGCGTCTTTTAATTTCATGGCTGCAGTCACCATCTGCAGTGATTTTAGAGTCCAAAAAAAATTGAAGTCTGACATTGTTTCCGCTGTTTCCCCATCTATTTCCCATGAAGTGATGTGTGTAAATACCTGCAGATTGCCTCTGGGCTCAGCACGCACAGGTCCATGCGAAAAACAAACAGGTGAGTGAATTTGGCTAGTTCTGTGGATTTCCAGAGTCTGTCCCGTTTCTGGGAGCAGAGACTCCTTCCACAGGTGGTACACACCCTTGGGCAGAGGCTCTGAGTTGGAGATGCTGCAGGAGGTGTGCCAGCAGGCATCTCCCAGCAACAGCAAGGGCCTTTGGAGTGGCCCCTGTGGCCCCCAACACTGTCCTCACGGGGATGTGGGGACTGTGACCTGTGGAACAGCTCACTGCCCTCAGTTGCTTCTGCAGGAGCCTCAGGCTGCCGTGTGGGCCACTGGACCCCAGTACCTGCAGTGATGGACGGTTGTCTCCACCTGTGTGTCTGCGGACACCACTGCTCTGTCCCCCAAACTCACCATCATCACCAGGCCTGTGCGAGTCTCCAAGCAAGATATGTGTGTGCATGTGAGCTATTCTTAAAATCAATCCATTTTGAATTTTATTATTCCACACAATAATATGAAGCCCAAGTTGAAATCAAGATTGCAGGGAGAAATATCAATAACCTCAGATATGCAGATGACAACACCCTTATTGCAGAAAGTGAAGAGAAACTAAAGAGTTTCTTGATGAAAGTGAAAGAGGAGAGTGAAAAAGTTGGCTTAAAGCTTAACATTCAGAAAACGAAGATCACGGTACCTGGTCCCATCACTTCATGGCAAATAGATGGGGAAACAATGGAAACGGTGACAGACTTTATTTTCTTGGGCTCCAGGATCACTGCAGATTGCGGAAATTAAAAGATGCTTTGAAATTAAGACACAGCCGTGAAATTAAAAGACACTTTCTTCTTGGAAGAAAAGCTATGACCAACCTTGACAGCACACTAAAAAGCAGAGACTTTGCTTTGCTGACAAAGTCCATCCAGTCAAAGCTACGGTTTTCCCAGGGGTCATGTGTGGATGTGATCTGACCATAAAGAAGGCTGAGAACTGAAGAACTGATGCTTTTCAACTGTGGTGTTGGAGAAGACTCTTGAGAGTCCCTTGGACAGCAAGGAGATCAAACCAGTCAATTCTAAAGGAGATCAATCCTGAATGTTCATTGCAAGGACAGATGCTGAAGCTGAAACTCCAATAGTTTGGTCACCTGATGCGAAGAACTGACTCGTTTGAAAAGACCTTGATGCTGGGAAAGATTGAAGGTGGGAGGAGAAGGGGACGGCAGAGGATGAGACGGTTGGATGGCATCCCCAGCACGATGGACGTGGGTTTGGGTGGACTCCGGGAGTTGGTGAGGGACAGGGAGGCCTGGCCTGCTGCAGTCTGTGGAGTCGCAGAGTCGGACACGACTGAGAGACCGAACTGATTCCACACAAAAATATACTTATTTCATAGTATAGTCATAGTAAAGCTAACCCAAAATACAGTTTATTAAGACTGAAGGGTATCGGGGGAAGACCAGGGTCCACGTGTTGGGCACGTCCCCATGAACGACGGGAGAACCACGTGTTCTTGAGAACTGTGCCTCCTCAGTGCTGGTTTTACTCTGGTTTAAACCCCTTCACTCAGACTGGCATTTACTGCCATTATCAGCTACGTTCTCACTGAGTGTTTAGACATAGGAAGAGGGCAGATGCAGTTGACACACATGTTTTGTTTCCTTGAACCAGTTTTTGTTTGTATGACCTGCAGCAAAGGACTCTAGAAGGACTTTAATAAAATATTAAAGGAGGAATAGAATTTTAATATCATCTAAATAAAATTTTAATTTTGCAGGTAAGAAAACTGAAGCTCAGGAGGGAATGTGGCCTCCGAGGAAATAGTCATAAATCATTTCAGCTCCTAAGAAAGCCCGCAGTCTTGCAGGACAGCACCGTGAAACTCTCTAAACTCCCAGAATCACGCTGTGAGGACTTTGAAGCCTGCAGCAGCGTCTTCTAATGTCTGAACAGCTCCTCTCGGGCAGAGTTGCCCCCTCTCTCGCTGCTCCTGCTCCTGTGGAACGCAGACACTGTAACTCTCAGGAGACTTCCTTTTCCTGCTCTTGCTGCTGCTGCTGCTGCTGAGAGGATAACTAATGTAGTTTTTTTGGCTTTCAGCCCAAAAACAAGTGGAAGCAAACGGTGCTGGCAGGTGGCTATCCTGCTTGTACCACTTTGTCAGATTAGGGCACTTCCGCCCTGACCAGGAAGCCACGGCCCCTGGGAACTGGGCAGCTCAGCAAGAAGAGCAAACACCAGACACACACTCCAGCGGGACCTCCCTGGTGGCCGCCCTGTCCTGAGATCAACCCACTGTATTAACTACACCTTACTGGCCCTCCAGGATAGCTTATATCACGCTCAGAAATAGACTGTTAATGATTACTGAGTAACTATTCTTGCACTTTCCTAGTAAGCATGGAGTGTGTAAACACTATGATTGCGAGTGTTTAGGTTTACTAAGTGAACTTCTCTGGTGGCTCAGACGGTAAAGCATCTGCCTACAGTGTGGAAGACCCGGGTTTGATCCCTGGGTTGGGGAAATCCCCTGGAGGAGGGCATGGCAACCCACTCCAGTATTCTTGCCTGGAGAATCCCATGGACAGAGGAACCTGGTAGGCTACAGTCCATGGGATCGCAAAGAGTCGGACACAACTGAGCAACTTCACTTTCTTTCTTTCAGGTTTATTAACTAACACAGCAGAGGTTTTACGCTGAGTTTTGAATTCTTGATGGAAAAAATCTTGTCACTTTGACTGCTTCCCAGGAGGGCCGAGAGCACTCCTGGATGGGGGTCCCTGTGGTGGGGGCAGTGGGGGCTGTGGGGAGAAAGAAGGGACCCCCGAGTCTGCCTGGGGCACCGGCCCTCACGCCACCCATGCGTGCAAGACTCTGCTGTTTATGTTTCAGCCATTATTCCCAAAGCCTCAGCTGATCCGCAGAGCTGAGCCTGGTGCTTCCTGGCAATGCAGGTCTGGGAGGTGTGCAAGCTGTTCTGTAATAAGCAGTTCCAGAGAAGATGACCGTGTCCCAGCAGCAATAACAGTGAGGGTCAAACATTCAGAACATCCCGAACCGCAACCCCTGCTCCTGGGTTTTGGTGGAAAACAAAGCAGACATGAATCCCAAAAGACAAGAGGACGTGTGATGGGAGCAGATAATTCCTGAATCTTCATGGCCTGCTTTATCACTTACTGGTGCTTTCTTATGAGGCATTAAAAATAAATAATACAAGCTTTTTAAGGCCTTTTGTTACTGGGACACAATGCAATAAAACTCATGAGCCTAAACTGATTTTGCGTGTGCAGCTGTGAATAATCCAACTGTTCACTGAGAATTACCCAAATGGGTCTTCAAGGTATTTCTTTATGGCAGAAAAATCCAGAGCAGCGGGATCATTTAACCACATGTTATGTTTTGAAACAACTTGAAAGGTTTTGTTACCCATCATATAAATGTTGAGCATAGATTACTTTTGTGAATTCTGATACAGAGAATTTACTTAACAATCATAAATCAGAGAAGATTAATATCTATAATATATAAAGTGAAAGTGAAGTTGCTCAGTCATGTCCGACTCTTCGAGACCCCATCTCCATCCAAGGGATTTTCCAGGCAAGAATACTGCAGTGTGTTGCCATTCCCTTCTCCAGGAGATCTTCCCGACCCAGGGATTGAACCCGGATGTCCTGCATTGTAAGCAGACACTTTACCATCTGAGCCACCAGGGAAATCCGTATATATAAAGATGTCTGCAAATAAACAAGAGGAAGATTATAAGTAATCAAGGCAATGATTAGCAAATGCACCAGGGTTTTGGCTGAACTCACAACCAGTGTGTTGGAGGAGAAAGCCCCACCCACTGGCTGAAAGGTGTTTCCCTCTGAGTTCTGATCAGACACCTGGGATTGCACTTAGGATGGTGTCTGCAGGGGATACTGGCATCTGGGCAGGTTTGGGGATGGCTGACATATGCTAGAGACAGCCGAAGAGTAATCATCTTGAAAATATCAGTAAATGGATAAATTTATGAAAAAACACAACTGGCCAAAGCTCATGTAACATTTTTAGTCAGTCGCTCAGGCGTGTCTGACTCTTTGCATAGACTATAGCCTGCAAGGCTCCTCTGTCCCTGGAATTCTCAGGCAAGAATACTGGAGTGGACTGCCATCCCACTCTCCAGGGGATCTTCCCGACCCAGGGATCAAAACTGAGTCTCTTGCATTGCAGGCAGACTCTTCACCATCTGAGCCACTAGAGAAGCTCATTTTTAAAGACAATATAAATGTCTAATGTAGAAAATCTTAAGTAATGAGTAATTGTCAATGGTTCTGGAGTTAGAAAGTTATGCCCATGAGTTCTTTCAAGATTTCAAGACTTGACCCTGGGAAACCCCGGAAAAGTTCCGGGCCCCGCTCCAGGGCTGACTCACCCACGCCCCCGCCTCGCCCCGGGAAGTCAGCACAGGACGGGCCAAGACCATCAGGGCGCGCCAGGAGGGCAAACCCGCCACAGCACGCTTTCGGAGAATCCGGAGCAGAGCCCTCTTCTCCACAAGGAGCTCAGTGCCAGGGAGCCAGCCGGGGCTGCGGGACAGCATTCAGGACGGTGCGCTTTACCTGATCATCTCAAAGGCTCCAAACAGAATCACACCGTACGCCCCTTCCTGACAGAAAGCCGTCTGAAATCCAGGAGCCACGCTCAGAGGAAATCCCACCAGTAACTGCAAGCAGCCACAGCTGCCTCTGAAGTTTTGATCGCTTCTCTATCACTGTCTTTCAAACTCCTTCACGTAGGAGACATTCAATAAATACGCCAAATAAAGGGCCCACTGAGAGGACAAAAGACGGTGTTGTGTTGACTGCGTCGCTGTGTGACAAGGTGCCTCAGCCCCGGGCCTCGTGCGTGAAGGAACTCGGGCCTGACTGACCTCGGCAGCCTATGGCTGCTCCCTGCTGAAATTATGACAAAACCTCTCACACAGGCTTGTCTGGCCCCAGAGTGTGGCTTCTGCCCTGGAGGCCAAGCAAACTGAAGGGGAGGCGGCAGAAGGGCCTGGGGGTCTGGGGCTGCAGCCGGGGTGCAGCCAGGAGTGGCAGAGTCCCCGCAGGTGTGAAGAGGCTGGAGCATCGCCAGCACCCCAGGGTCTTCTGAGAGCCGACGCCGAAGTGGCCCCGTCAGGTGAGCGCCAAGGGCATTAGAGACAGCAGGAGCCGGGCGGGTTCACCGGAGTTCACGCTCCCACGGGGAGATGGCTCCCGGGCGCCCCACGGTCGCTGCAGGCCTCGGGGACTGTCGCCCGACCAGGCAGCGGGGCCACCCAGGCCAGCAGGAATAAAAAAGCCAGCGCCTCAAAAACATTTTGAAGCCAAGTGTAGTTATAGGGCATTTCGTTTGAATTAGCCGACTGTAAGATGTTAAGACTGTAAACATATTTTAAAATTTTTATTCATGTGCAAATTTTAAAATAATTCTAATCTCCCAAGGTTACAAAGCCATGTGATTTTCAAAGTCGTTGGAATTTGTATATTGAGAATATTTTCAGAAAAAATATATACCTAGAGTTACCTTTTTAGTTATTACAAATTCAACCACAGTAAAAGATTATAATTTTATTGTCCAGTGTTCCCAGCAGGATGTTCAGGAAGGCGTGAAACATGAAGCTAGAAAAGGTGAGTTTCTTTTTATGAAATGTTTACCGATTGTCTTATGCCTTAAATAAAGCAAAAACACTACAAAACTTCAATTACTGATTATTGATGCTTAGTTTGTAACTAGCTTTGAAATTCTAGGAACTAGGTAATACATTGTATCTTTCATCTGTTAAATCTATACTTTATATGTGTAAAGTATACAGATCATTTTTCAGTGTAGCTATAATTCTGCATCTCTGCTCCCCTTAACAATAAACTTCCCCAAGAAAACTTGCTTACCTCCTGCTTATGCTTCTGGAATGTCCTCATGGACTGTTTATGACTTGGGGAATTAGCATAAAATAGTATTGTAATGGCTTTGCACCAATAGCATCTTATTTCTTTGACCAAGAGCAGATGATTTTTCAACACACCCCTCATCTAGAAACAAACTGTTTTCCATAATAACCAGCAGACAAAATAAATAATAGTAGGAAAGAAATGCGGCGTTTCCTTTCCTATTTTTAAACTGATGTCCTCAGTTTTTAAAACGACCAACCTCAGGTTGATGTTTGCCTCTTGTCATGTATGTGTGTTACACACAAACCCCTAATAAAACAGGGATTGGCTGCTTGCTACAGGGAGACTAGCGGTTTTTTGGTTCAGTGACTCTTCCATGCTAATACATGCGGTGGTAGGAATTTACTTAAGAGCTGTAAGCAAACCCAGGAATGCTTGTTCCCCTACTACGTGCCTGAAGGAATTCTGTGATAAGGAAAACAGGCAGAGTTCTTAGACTCCTGGAACCCAGTCTCCTAGGAGGAAAAACCCATCAGCAACTAAATACAACCTGTCTGATTGTGACTATGCAAAATCATCTTTATACTAATAATTGAGCAGTATTTATCCTCAAACCATATTGGAAACTTTTACTAGAAATAAATATCTCTGATTATGAGAAATATAAGTAATACAGTATTATGGTTATCAAATAAAATTCAGCAAAATGACTTCATATTTAAAGAGTTGCAACTCTCAGGTTTGGAAGTGGCAAAAAAAAAAATAGTTTATCTAAAAGAGATGTTTTAGAATAGCACTCCATTAAAACTAAGGTATGAGAAATATGTAGAGAAATGATTAGAGAATAAACACAAATAAGCCCAGAACAAATCATAAAGACTTGATAACAGCATTTGTATTGCTTAAAAGAAAACAAAGGAAAAATGATTGTTAAGTACACACATTGGAGAGATAACTCAGCTTTTGTGGTTCAGGATGTTTGTGTTAAGGGTTTTTCATTTTGTGTTCGTTTTTTTCCCAATAACAGTGAAGAGCATCTTTATTGGGTAGAAGGTGTAATCTGTGAAGAAGACAGGATCACAGACTTTGATGTCAAGCAGGTATCACTTGAGTATTCACAGTCTCTTCTCATGTGCGTAGGCAAGCCTGCTGAACCCTTGTTTAAAAGTTCGGGGCCATCAGCAGGTCCAGTCCAGTCCAGTTCAGTTCAGCTCAGTCGCTCAGTCGTGTCTGACTCTTTGCGGCCCCATGAATCGCAGCACGCCAGGCCTCCCTGTCCATCACTAACTCCCGGAGTTCACTCGGACTCACGTCCATCGAGTCAGTGATGCCATCCAGCCATCAGTAGGTCCAGGATTGCTAAAACTGTCTCAGTCGCTCAGTCGTGTCTGACTCTTTGCGGCCCCATGAATCGCAGCACGCCAGGCCTCCCTGTCCATCACTAACTCCCGGAGTTCACTCGGACTCACGTCCATCGAGTCAGTGATGCCATCCAGCCATCAGTAGGTCCAGGATTGCTAAAACTGATTTTTAAAAATTCCCTGCTACTTACTCCAAGTGGGAACCTACACTTTAAGGTGCTAGATTTTCTCATTTCAAACACTATAACATTAGGAATATTGGTTTGGTTTGCTTGGATTTTAAGAAAATTGAAAGCACAGAAAATATCTTTATTTCATAACTGTAGAGTGGGGAGGGGGTTGTGGGAGAGAAGAAAAGGAAATCAATTTATTTAAGAGGAAAATGCATAAAACAAATACTTTTATAGGGACAGAATTTTAAATTATGATAATTTGGTATCTTTAAATCTTGAAGGATCCAATTAGGATAACTTAGTTTCTTTAAGAAAAAATACTACCTAACTGATAATAAAATATTATGGCTCTCTGCAAAGGATATAATGCAATATATTTTTCCATTCTCCTGTAATGGTCCCTGACATTTCCAGTGTTTCTCTTTTACAAATAACCTGGCCATGAAGATGAGTTTATGTCCCCTTGGGATTTGTGTGATAAACTCCTCAAGGTGCAGCCGTGGGGGAGATGGGCAGATGCTCACTGTGCTCACTGGTTTTGAACGGCTGTCTCAGGTGTTGGGGGAAGCTTCCCTGGAGGCTCAGTGATAAAGTCTGCCTGCAAAGCAGGAGACTCGGGTTCAGTCTCTGGGTTGGGAGACCCCCCGGAGGAGCAAATGGCAGCCCACTCTGGCATTCTTGCCTGGGAGACCCCGTGAACGGAGGAGCCTGGTGGGCCACAGTCCACGGGGCTGGAAAGAGGCAGACACGACTTGGTGACTGAACAATGAAAGCAGGCGTTTGGGACATTTACCCTCAACGCAGCACTTCGTGATCTCGTGTGATTTTAGACGCTGACCGGAATGCGGTATTTCCAGACTGTGTGTTTTTTAGCCACTTGGTGACTGTGAGTGGTGTCACAGAGTTTTATTCCGCGCCATCCTGATTACTGGTGAGGTTATCTTTATTTCAGTATATTTGTCATTATACTCACGGGAAGGACTGATGTTGAAGCTGAAGCTCCAGTATTTTTGTCACCTAATGTGAATAGCTGACTCACTGGAAAAATCCCTGCTGCTGGGAAAGACTGAGGGCAGAAGAGGGTGTGAGAGGATGTGATGGCTGGATGGCGGCACCAATGCAGTGGACACGAGCCTGGGCAAAACTCAGGAGATGGCGAGGGGCAGGGAGGCCTGGAGTGCTGCAGTCCATGGGGTCGCAAAGACTTGGATACGGCTGGGCAACTGAACCACCACAAAATCATCATAGATATCATAAGTAGTAGGAAATGTCACCATTCCACTTTTTAATTTTGCTTACAAATTTTTTGGTGCCGTTTTCAAGGTCCATGTAAAAACCTGTTGGAATTTTTATTAGAACCAGAAAGAATTTGTAATTCATTTGGAAGCAGAAGGCATCTTGTTGCTAACAGGTGTCCCTATCCATGAATGTTGTATATGAATCCCTGATTGTTCTATAATTTCATTCAATAAAAAGTGGTAGTTTTCTTTCTTATAATCTCTTGGTTTTATTTGGTAAACAAATATATCATCTTCAAAGAGTAATAGGATTTTTTTAAATCTTTACAGCTTTTATTTGTCTTCTTGGACTTTTACCTAAAAATAGTACAAAGTAGACATTACTTTGCCAACAAAAGTCCATATAGTCAAAGCTATGGTTTCCCCAGTAGTCATGTATGGATGTGAGAGTTGGACCATAAAGAAAGCTGAGTGCTGAAGAACTGATGCCTTTGAACTGTGGTGTTGGGGAAGACTCTTGAGAGTCCCTTGGACTGCAAGGAGATCAAACCAGTCAGTCCTAAAGGAAATGAGTCCTGAATATTCATTGGAAGGACTGATGCTAAAGCTGAAGCTCCAACACTTCAGCCACCTGATGTAAAGAACCGACTCCTTAGAAAAAACCCTGATGCTGGGAAAGATTGAAGGTGAGAGGAGAAGGGGACGACAGCGGATGAGATGGTCAGATGGCATCCTGACTCTATGGACATGAGTTTGAGCGAGCCCAGGAGCTGGTGATGGACAGGGAGGCCTGGCGTGCTGCAGTCCCTGGTCACAAAGAGTCGGACACGACTGCGTGACTGAACTGAACTGACATGTACAATTCTACATGTCTTCATTTTCCATTTCAGATGCCAAAAAGTTCAAAAGTGAATCTCAACCAGATGTTCTCCCAGTTTCCCTTCACGTGAGGCTCCGGCACCTTGTTCCCAGACACAGAGGGATGTCCATGTGCTTTTGACTGTCCAGTGCCTGCAGGAGGGAGTGAGGCCCAGTGAGCTGGAGGGAGGCAGCAGAGTGTGGGAGGTGAACATCCTCAGGAGCCAAGGCCGCGGTTCCCATGCAGCCTGCCATCCTGCTTACCGATGCCCAGTCCCCGCAGTCAGGTTTCAGACCTCAGTGAGTTCCTGATAAAACTGTCTCCCCCACTACAGTTCACACTGATATCCTCAATGTTCTTGTTGCTGTTCAGTCGCTAATTTTAATTTAATCCCATTCTGTTTTGGTTGCCTGACCTCAGGATTGTATTGTGTCCCTGTTCCAGGTCTTGAGTCTTTCTCTTTGTTTCTACTCACAGTTTTAGAACCTGCTGAATTAAATGTCAAGCTACTTGCCTTAATCTCCCTCTCAGTGTTGTGTGAATGAGTCTGTTTTCTGGCAAATGCAGTGTGAGGTTTATGCAGGCCGTAATTAAGGAATAATGGTGCCTTGAACGCACACATCTGGGTCATAAGGAGTCCCACCCTCCCCCTTCCTGCACCCCTTCCTGAAGGGTCCAGGTCTCCTGTGATATATGAGGTGGTCCTGAACATTTATTACAACAAGAGCAAAATGCATACCAAACACCTCACTATAGTAACTGCAGAGGATTGAGATTACCTATTTAGATGAAATACCATGAAACATTACATTTAAAATCAATTATATTTGTATTACTAAGACTTCAAATCTGCTACCTTAAACGTCTGTCATTGACACAGTCAATGTGCTATTGTAAGTAAACTGAATTTTAAAGAATCACAACCTTACATTTATGTATTATTTCACAATGACTAAAATCCCTGTTACTCTATGAAATTTGTTTTAGTTATTTTATGAATATAAAGAGCTTTATAATCCTATTCTTAAATGCTATGTTTAGCTTACTCTTTAAAATGACAATTTTAGCTGTAGATGAATAGAGTTTTGCTTCACAAAATTAAAGATCTTAGAAATATTCCCTCATATCTACCACTTGGCCTTTTCCTACTACAGGTATGCTATTTGTGTGTATCATGTAATATGTACACATGTATTTAAAATAAAGCCAAAGAAATCACACTTTTCTTAGCAGCTGTTACCAGTTTTCAAACCTCTCAGCTTCGTGGGGTGTTTTTCACAATTAATGCTACAGTTGGGATTCAGGCAAGGATTTTCCTGACTGATGGATGAATGGTCTTGTTGGAATGAAGAGTCTGAGAGAAGAAAGTCAGATGAAACGTGGCTGATGGTCTTTCCAGCAAAGCCTGAGTCCTTTATCCTGGAAGCCAAGGTGAGGTGCCGGCCCCCCACCCCCGGGTTTCCATGTGCCCATAGGACGCGGCCATTCCTGCAGGAGTGAAAGCCAGGCCGATGTGGGGGCTTCAGAAGCAGGTGGTGGGGGTGCAGGCCACCTGGGGTCTGATCAGGGGCCTGGCGGGTTGGGACTGTAGGAGCTTCCAGGCGCCCAGGAGTGGCAGGAACTGCTGGTCGTAGGACCCCACAGGGTCAGGCATCCGCACTCAGGGCCTCGTTCCCACCCTGATGTCTCAGGAAGTAGCTTCATGACAGGGGGTCTCCCCGGGGAGAAGACGGGACTCGTGACACTCAGGTCTCCGCAGGTCTCTCCTAGGGGCTGGCTGTCGACGGGGCGGGAGGCAGCACCAGGTTTCAGGGAAATGAAACAGCTCTGCCCAATGACCCTTCGTCCCCGTGTGGCGAGCCCACCTCCTCCCTGGGGGCGCTCACGCTCTGGAGGGAGAGGAGCCCCTCTGTCTGCACGCGGCCCCTGGCGTCACCACTCTGAGACGAGCTGGGGGGCAGGGAACTCAGCCGAGCTGGGAGGTTTCTCACTAAGGAGGCAGGATCAGGCAGGAGCGCCTTTCATCTGGAGGAGACTGTGACCAAGGCTGAGGGTGAGAAGGACCAGGCAGCTACTGGGGACTCGCGCCAACGGGCAGAGGGAGGTGGGGGCTCCCAGACTCGAGGAGCCCTCGGAGGCTGAGCGACTGNTCTCACTAAGGAGGCAGGATCAGGCAGGAGCGCCTTTCATCTGGAGGAGACTGTGACCAAGGCTGAGGGTGAGAAGGACCAGGCAGCTACTGGGGACTCGCGCCAACGGGCAGAGGGAGGTGGGGGCTCCCAGACTCGAGGAGCCCTCGGAGGCTGAGCGACTGACGACGGAGATAGACAGGAGGGCGTGGCCTCACCAGACGACTGATGACGAGATAGACAGGAGGGCGTGGCCTCACCAGACGACTGATGACAGATAGACACGGAGGGCGTGGCCTCACCAGAGGACTGATGACAGATAGACACGGAGGGCGTGGCCTCACCAGACGACTCATGACGAGATAGACACGGAGGGCGTGGCCTCACCGGAAGACTGATGACAAGATAGACACGCAGGGCGTGGCCTCACTAGACGACTGATGACGAGATAGACAGGAGGGCGTGGCCTCACCAGATGACTGACGGCAGAGATAGACACCGAGGGTGTGGCGGTCTGATCAACTGATGACTGAGATATAGGAGGCTGAACGACTCATGACTGAAATAGACACGGAGGGCGTGGCCTCACCAAACAACTGATGACTGAGATATAGACACGGAGGGTGTGGCCGTCACCAGACCTGCAGGTGGGGACAGAGCTGAAAAGTGACCAGGGAGTGCCTGGGGAGGAACGCTTGCAGGAGAGAATTTCACAGAGGAAACAAAGGAAGAAATCAGAAAACGTCAAACTTGGACCCAAGAGAAGAGAACCGTCTGCGAGAGCAGCGGTGTGTGAGAGAAAGGAGCAGAGACTGGGGTAGAGACTAGAGTAAAGAAGAGAGAGGCATAGAGACAGGGGTAGAGACTGGGGTAGAGACAGGGGTAGAGATGGAGTGGAGACTGGAGCAGAGACTGGAGTAGACTGGGGTAGAGAGTGGGGTAGAGACTGGGGTAGAGAGTGGAGCAGAGACTGGAGTAGACTGGAGTAGAGACTGGGGTAGAGAGTGGGGTAGAGACTGAGTAGAGACTGGGTAGAGACGGAGTAGAGACTGGAGTAGAGACTGGGGTAGAGACAGGAGTAGAGACTGGGGTAGAGACTGGAGTAGAGACTGGGGTAGAGACTGGGGTAGAGACTGGGTAGAGACTGGAGTAGAGACTGGGTAGAGACTGGAGTAGAGACTGGAGTAGAGACTGGGTAGAGACTGGGGTAGAGACTGGGTAGAGACTGGGGTAGAGACTGGAGTAGAGACTGGGTAGAGACTGGAGTAGAGACTGGAGTAGAGACTGGGTAGAGACTGGAGTAGAGACTGGAGTAGAGACTGGGTAGAGACTGGAGTAGAGACTGGAGTAGAGACTGGGTAGAGACTGGAGTAGAGACTGGAGTAGAGACTGGGTAGAGACTGGAGTAGAGACTGGAGTAGAGACTGGGTAGAGACTGGAGTAGAGACTGGAGTAGAGACTGGGTAGAGACTGGAGTAGAGACTGGAGTAGAGACTGGGTAGAGACTGGAGTAGAGACTGGAGTAGAGACTGGGTAGAGACTGGAGTAGAGACTGGAGTAGAGACTGGGTAGAGACTGGAGTAGAGACTGGAGTAGAGACTGGGTAGAGACTGGAGTAGAGACTGGAGTAGAGACTGGGTAGAGACTGGAGTAGAGACTGGAGTAGAGACTGGGTAGAGACTGGAGTAGAGACTGGAGTAGAGACTGGGTAGAGACTGGAGTAGAGACTGGAGTAGAGACTGGGTAGAGACTGGAGTAGAGACTGGAGTAGAGACTGGGTAGAGACTGGAGTAGAGACTGGAGTAGAGACTGGGTAGAGACTGGAGTAGAGACTGGAGTAGAGACTGGGTAGAGACTGGAGTAGAGACTGGAGTAGAGACTGGGTAGAGACTGGAGTAGAGACTGGAGTAGAGACTGGGTAGAGACTGGAGTAGAGACTGGAGTAGAGACTGGGTAGAGACTGGAGTAGAGACTGGAGTAGAGACTGGGTAGAGACTGGAGTAGAGACTGGAGTAGAGACTGGGTAGAGACTGGAGTAGAGACTGGAGTAGAGACTGGGTAGAGACTGGAGTAGAGACTGGAGTAGAGACTGGGTAGAGACTGGAGTAGAGACTGGAGTAGAGACTGGGTAGAGACTGGAGTAGAGACTGGAGTAGAGACTGGGTAGAGACTGGAGTAGAGACTGGGTAGAGACTGGAGTAGAGACTGGGGTGGAGACTGGGTAGAGACTGGAGCAGAGACTGGAGTAGAGACAGGAGTAGAGACTGGAGTAGAGCCTGGAGTAGAGACTGGGGTAGAGACTGGGGTAGAGACTGGAGTAGAGACTGGGGTAAGGCGGGGGGTGCAGCTGGAGTAGAGACTGGGGTAGAGACTGGAGTAGAGACTGGGGTGGAGACTGGGGGAGAGACTGGAGTGGAGACTGGAGCAGAGACTGGAGTAGAGACAGGAGTAGAGACTGGAGTAGAGCCTGGAGTAGAGACTGGGGTAGAGACTGGGGTAGAGACTGGAGTGGAGACTGGGGAGAGACTGGGGTAGAGACTGGGTAGAGACTGGGGTAGAGACTGGAGTAGAGACTGGGTAGAGACTGGAGTAGAGACTGGAGTAGAGACTGGGTAGAGACTGGAGTAGAGACTGGAGTAGAGACTGGGTAGAGACTGGAGTAGAGACTGGAGTAGAGACTGGGTAGAGACTGGGGTAGAGACTGGGTAGAGACTGGAGTGGAGACTGGGTAGAGACTGGAGTAGAGACTGGAGTAGAGACTGGGGTAGAGACTGGAGTAGAGACAGGAGTAGAGACTGGGGTAGAGACTGAGGTAGAGACGGAGTAGAGACAGGAGTAGAGACTGGGGTAGAGACTGGGGTAGAGACTGGAGTAGAGACAGGAGTAGAGACTGGGGTAGAGACGGAGTAGAGACAGGAGTAGAGACTGGGGTAGAGACTGGGGTAGAGACTGGAGTGGAGACTGGAGTGGAGACTGGAGCAGAGACTGGAGTAGAGACAGGAGTAGAGACTGGAGTAGAGCCTGGAGTAGAGACTGGGGTAGAGACTGGGGTAGAGACTGGAG
>SJYR01005741.1:0-10919 GCA_006410655.1 Kobus ellipsiprymnus | reverse complement strand
CCCCGGCGGCGGCGCGGGCTCGGCTGCCTTCGGGGCCCCCGGGTCCTTCCCGGGGAAGTGGGAAGCTGCCCCGGTTTCTGCGGCTTCCCCCGCGCCCGCCGGGGTGGAGACGCCCGCCGGGCCCGCGGCGGGGCTCGGGGGCGCCTTCCGGCGGCCGCGGCCGGGGCGGCGCGGAGGGGCGAGAGCCGGCGCGCGGTCCGGCGGCCGCGGGCCCGTCGCGCGAGGCCTGCAGCGCCGCCTGCTGCCCGCGCCCCGGACGACCGCCGCTCCGGCTTCCGGAGAGGAGCCGGGCTCCGGGCCCGCGGCGCTCGGCGAAGCGGGAGCCGCGGGGCGGCCGCCGGCTCTGCAGGTCCCCGCTCAGGTGTCTCCGCAGAAGCTCCGAGAGCGGCTCCGGCCCAGACCGCTGCCTGAGCATCGCAGCCCTGCGGGGCCCTGGAGAGCCAGCCCCTCACAACCCGAGCCGAGCCCTCGGCCCGCCTGGGCCCACGGGGTCTGCAGCGCAGGCCTCCTGTGCTTGCGCTTGGGAAACGCGGGCGGAGCTCCCGCGAGGTGAGCCTGGCGCCCGAACCCAGCGCAGAGCTGGGCGGCTCCGGCTGACCCCACGGCCCGGCCGGGCTGCGCCCTGACGGCACAGCCGCGGAGAAGGCGCCGTCCTGACTGCCGCCCCCGGCTCAGGGCTCCTCTAGAGGTCACGCTTCTGTGTGGAGAGCGAGCTTGAAGATGTCATTCAGAGAAACGGGAGTCAGTATCTTTCAATGCCCAGCGGAGCAGCCGTGCTCGGAGTCTGGGCTGATTGGGCTTCTTCCTGCAAGCCCTTGGGTTTCCAGGTCTGGGCCGCTCGTCACAGTCAAGACGGTTGACATCCCCGTTGTTTCAAGTAAATTACCAGAAACGTGCTGATAGGAATCACAGTAGTTTCAGTGATGAAATTGTGAAACAGCTCAATGAACTTTTTTTACCCCACCAAACCTCTTTGCTTAAATTTCTCACACACCGACCTCTTTTTTCCCCAGAAACACGGCCATCGTCTTTTTCTTCCTCTCCCTGGACCACAGCGGTTTCCAGCAGCTCACTGAGGGCAGGGTTGCCTGCTCTGTCCGCCCTCTGGGCCAGCATCTCTTGCAGCACTGACCCAGTGACCACAACGTAGGGATTACTGGGTGCATGCATCAACAGCTAAATGGAGTGAACCAAGCTTGTTGCATTTTCACTTCTGACACCACATTCCAAGCGGCAGGGCTCTTCCTCAGCAAGCAGATCAACAGAATGGGACACTGGCTGCCCGGAGTAACCTGGGGCGAAGGGTTCGGGCCACAAGACGGCCCCTTCCTTAGCTGCCACTGGGCTTCCAGGTCATCTCCTGGGGTTCCCACTCCCAGGCAGGGCTCCGGCTTTACCGGGCCTTTGCCAGGCACCCGGGGGTGAAATCAGCACGTCACAATGCTACACCAGGTCCCTACGGTGGTGAAGGTGACTGGGAAATCTTGACCATTATACGTGCGAATGAGAAATGCTGCTGCTGCGTCAGTACACAAAGGAGGCGACGGCCCTCCAGCCCCAAAAGCCGCCGAAGGTGAGGCCTGAGGAGACCCGGTGGAGAGGGGACGCCCCCATCAAACCGTCAGTCACCCCGGGGGCCCAGGATGGGCAGACACAGGCCACTGGGCCCTGGCAGCCAGGGTGCGGGTCAAAAGAAAGGTGTCAGTGAGCCCAGACTTTGCACCTTCTCACACATAGAAAAGGGCCAAACTCCTTACCTAGAGATGTCTCGCTTCCTTTTGTGAATAGTAATCTTTTGATGTTGCGCCTAGCTGGTCTTTCTTTGTTGCAAAACCTCCTATAGGTCCTGGCTCCCCCCCTCACCCCCACCTCTTAGGAGCAGTCCCTCAGAACCATCTGAGAGGCCGTGTCCACGGCTCAGGTCCTCAGTTTTGTCCTCCGAATAAAGCATCATTCTCAGCTTTAAGCCTGTGCCTTTTTTTCAGTCGACATACGTATGCACGTATTTGTATAATAAACACACTCATTGGAAAAGACTCTGAGGCTGGGAAAGATTGCAGGCAAAAGGAGAAGGGGCGGCAGAGGACAAGATGGTTGGATGGGCTCACCGACTCGATGAGCAAACTTCCCGATAGTGTGAGACAGAGGAGCCTGGTGTGCTGCAGGCCATGGGGCCTCAGAGGCGGGCGCAACTCAGTGACTGAAGGGCAACAGTGCGCGTCTCGCAGGGCTGCACGTCACAACCGACACTCTTTTCTAATATAGATTTGGCAAAAAAAATAAATAAAGAAAGAAGAGGAGCTCTGAGCGGAGCAGGGGCCAGGCACTTCAGAGACGGGTGATCAGAGGAGCTGATGGAGAGGCTGCTCCTCCTCTGCCCGCCTGCCAGGCCCCGCAGGATCCGCAGGTGGGGCTGCATTCCAGTGGTCAGTGGGCTCGAGACTGTGCAGGTCACACTTCCTGGCAACCCCTGCTCACATGGATGAGGTAATATTTTCTAAAGACTCTGAAATGCATCTTTAATGAATTAAGTTCAACACACCTGCAGACGATTGAAGTAACACATACCTTTAGGTGCAATCTCAAGCTCTCAGAAACCACACGGTGTTATGGGAATCAATACCCTGGTCGTTTTGTATTCCCGAAATACGGGCTTTGTGCCAAGCACATCTGTCTTGGTAGAAACAAAATCATTTTCTCCAATTTTCATGCCTTTGCCTTTGCTAAAATACCCTTTTGAATGTATAGTTCAGTGCAAACATCTTATTTTTTTCTGTAGACTTCATACTTCTATAGGACCATCCAGAAAACAAATTGAAGAATTACTTTAACTCTTTGGTAAATATTTACTGGACACAACTCCAGGCGCCATGGAAATGTATGTGTATGTATATGCCACGTATACATAATGACGCAAGTTCTGGATCTCAACTAAAAGCACTTTCTACTTGAGTTTTTGTATAATCTGGTCCATTCCTTCATGGAAATTATTACCTGGTTAGATAATAAACGAGCATTTAAAGAGATGATTAAAATCAAAATGACACGTGCTAGCGTTTGACGAGTAGTGCCAGCGTGCTGCACCCAAGTAAAATGTGCATGTCCCGTGATGCTCCCCAATTTTTGCTGAAACACGATGGGTGGGTATCAGCCATCCCTCTTCCCAGCTGAAACTTAGGCCCAGACAAGTCGCCTCTGCGAGATGGCCCAGCTTCAGGAGGAGCGTCAGCAGTGGTGGCGGGGGTTGAAGGCAGAGGGGCAGGCAGGTGGCATCTAACCTAAGATTTAAAGACCCAGGGTGTAGTGAGTGTGGAAGGGTTCTGTGGGTCCTGTCCAGTCTGGCTTGGTGCTGCCTGGGTCAGCCCGAGGGACCCGGGCCCTGGCCTGACCTCCTGCAGCGCCCCGGCCTGCATCCCTGCAGAGATCTTGGCATCTGTCCCGGGGGAGCCCAGCCTCGGGAAGCTGCAGCTGGAGCCCCTGGGCCCCCCGGGCCTCCCTTCATGGGCCAGCCCGTTGCCACGGGAGCGGGAGCAGCAATGACACCTCCCAGTCTCCCGTCGACGGTGGTGGTTCCTCCTCGGTGCCCCGTGGCTGCAGGGAGGGTCTGCGTCCACGGCCCTCACGTGGACAGGGAGAGGAGCGGGCCCTCTCCCTCTAGGTCGTGATTGTGAGACTGTCCAGGGGGCCGACCAGACCCCCGACCCCCAACGGCTGGACTCTGCACCAAGGGTGTCACCCTGCTCCCGCCTCCCGCAGCCTGGAGGCACGGCGTACACGGCGCCCCAGGTCGTGTGGACGGCCATCGGGCAGCGAGCCCTGGGAGTCTTCCTCTCTGGGCACCGTCCGCAGAGGCCGCGGGGAGGACAGCTTCCCAGCACGGCTGTTGTCCTGCCTTCCCTGCTCTGAGCCCATTAGAGGTTCGCGTGATACCAAATCATGGGAAACTCTAAGTGTTCAGACGATTTGTTTACGCGGGTGGATGCAATCGAATCAATAGCAGTTGTGCCCAGAGTCTGGGGAGTGATTTTCTGGAATGGATTCTGAAATTTCTGCCGCCCGGGGGGTGGGCGTTGTCAGGCCGTGTGATGAAGTGTGGGTCAATTAGAGAGCGCGGTGCTCTAAATCAATGCCATGTGACGGTCTGCGGGGGCCGCTGAGCAGCCCGTGGTTCTTAAAGCACCTTGACAAATGGGACTGAACGGCCTGTCTCCCTGCCTTGGGCCCAGGTTGCAAAGATGAGTCTGCAGAGTTCAGACTTAACACCGGTCATGCTTTGGTCCTGGGGCTGCAACGGGCTTAGCGTCTCAGGGGTCCACCACCCACTCCATGTGGTACCAAGCGACCCCAGGAGCTGGTTCTGTTCCCTTCAGACTGCTCCCAGCAAAGAGCATAGCAGTATCAACAGAAAACCAGGGTTGAGCTAAATAACTGGGAAAAGAGCAAATTAGCCAAAATGGTCAGCCTCTTGCCCCACGACCTGTCAGTGTGATTCTGTAACAGCTGGGATCACTCAGCGCTAAGCGTGTGCGTCGCCGTGTACCCCTTCGGCCACGGCCACGTCGGTCTGTAAGCGTATATAAGCTCCACTGAAAAGCCCCTGAAGCTGTGTTCCGTCTGTGTCCACCGGGTCAGCCCCGAGTGGAGGGAACGCAGCGTGTCCGCTGCTGCGGCTGCAGCCCCAGTCGGGAGAGTAGACGTGCCTGCAGCTCCCACGGCCCCTCGAGGGTTCTCCCAGCTTCCCTGCTCACACCTGCCTGCCCTGCTCAGCAAACAGTGTGCACAGGGAGACAACTGGCATAGTCAGCAGGGCCGGTGAGACAAGCACCAACACTTGTCTCAACTCGAGATCATCCTGGGGCCCGCCGAGTACTAGGCCTTCTGACCCTGCTCAGACTTGTGTCCATGCAGGATGGACAGCCAGAGGAACTCTGGGGGGAGATGGACCATGAGACCCTCTCTGGCCCCAAAGTCCAGAGCTTCCCCACGAGCCTTCCCTGGCGAGACTGTTTCTACATGTGCTCGGAAAGGCTCTGCTGGTTGTTGAAGGGATTTCATCCAAAACGATATAAAACGAGGCCGGGTGAGGAGATGCCACTGAAGACGCAGGCTTGGCTTGTGGGGTGCAGAGCCAGGACCTAGGGGTGACCGGGAATCCTGTGTTGTCCTCTGAGATCCCGGGAGGGTAAGCCAAGGCGGTGCTGCCAGGGTCCCCACGAGCCCCCCCACCCCAGTGGAGGCAGGAAATGGGCCGGTGGCTCACTTTTCGTTATGGGCCGTCCAGGCTCCCAGTCCACTTGGCCAGACCTGAGCACGCCACAGGCCGCTGGGGGCTCAGCACTTTACTCCAAAAGTCAGTGTCCGGGTGCCTCACAAGACATTGCCCGCGCTGAGCCTTGTGCCGCCAGAAGCCTCGGCTGGGTCAGACTCGCGGGCGGGTGGCCCTCCCGCCTCCTGGGCACAGGGAACTGCCTTTGCACGTGGCCTCTTTCCTGATGCTGCTTCTCACACCCGAGACCCTGCGCCCCTCTGTCCCCTCCAGCACCCACCTTCTTATGGACCTGGCAGCATCTCTTCCAGAGTCTTCAGCCGGAGCCCTGGTCCTTCTGCTTCCTGAACGTGGACCCTTGAGCATCTGGGCTGCGCTGGAGCAGCGGGCACCAGGGACATTCCCGCCAGGGACAGGCCCCAGCCAGGAGCCGACTCCTTCAAGCATCCGCATCTAGGAAGCAAGAGAAGCAGCGTCTGGGTGCAGGCACGTTGTCTAAAGGGGGACTGGGCATTGCCTGCAATCATTCTACTGCAAACTACGGCTTACTTGACATTAAATGGGGTTTTTTTCCTTCAAAGTTGAACTTGGCAGAAATTCACTGAAAATGCTAGCTATACTCCTAAACCACAGGGCACATAAATCATTGAAATCAGAAGTGTTTCCAAGGAAATTGCCATTTAATTTTCTGAAAAGCAAGCGAAATACAATAACAGGCATGATTTCCCCTTCAGTCAAAGGGGGTCAGTGGTGGGGGGGCCAGGACCCTTCAGCCTGAAGGATCGGGCCGCACTGGCCTGTGCAGGGGTCTGCGGAATCAAGGCCTTGTTGGGGGCGATGCCCTGGGTGAGCCTGACTCATCAGGCAGGACTCCAGGAAGCCCTGAGGCAGCAGGTGGGGCAGGGAGACCCTGAATCTGCCACCAGCCCAGGGCACAAGCAAGGGGACGCCGGGGCCTGGATGAGACCCAGCCTCAGAACCTGAAATGAGACCCGGGCACAGCTTTTGGAGCTCACACTGCAATGTCTATTGTGCAGAGAAGCCTAAAGTGAAGTCACTCCGTCATGTCCGACTCTTTGCAACCCCATGGACTGAAGCCTACCAGGCTTCTCTGTCCATGGGATTTTCCAGGCAAGAGTACTGGAGTGGGGTGCCAGTTCCTTCTCCAGGGGATCTCCCTGACCCAGGGATTAAACCCGGGTCTCCCACTTTGCAGGCAGACTCTTTACCCTCTGAGCCACCAGGGAAGCCCAGCTAAGGTGGTTGCTAAAACTTGAATTATCTGCTGTCATTTCCCAGCAAAATTCTCTGCAACCGCTGCAGTACAAGTGAGAGCTGTGTGAGCGTCAGGGTGGCCGTGCTGTCCCCGGGCCGCCCTCGGGCACAGGACTCTAATGCAGCGCTGGCTTGGCCACACCCTCCTGGTTCTCTGACGCCTCATCCCGACGGAGCTGGGGGTGTGGGTTTTCCAGCCAGGACTGCAAGAGGAAGGGAACTGGAAAACTACAAACCGCGTAGTTGTGTTGCTGTGGGTCCGAGGTGGCCAGGGCTGCAGAATTCAGCTCCAGTGGGACTCACCGGGTGGAGGAGGGGGCGAGAGGGGTGCAGAATCCCAACAGCTCTGCTCACGTCGCGCGTCTAGAACAGGCAGCATTAAAGCGGTTGGGCCATGAAAGCAGGACGCTGACCCCTCTGAGGGCAGGTGGCTCCTGAGACGGCGGTACACCCCTTCCAGGAGCCCTCTCCTGGGAGCCCGTCCTTGATGAGGACAAAGCGGGGAGCCCTGGACAGCACAGTGCAGACGCATCTGAGGACCAAGGCCCGCGTGTGTGTGTGTGTGTGTACTGTGGGGGTGGGGCTCTCATTGTGAAGGCCCGCGTGTGTGTGTGTGTGTGTGTGTGTGTGCGCGCGCTGCGGGGGCAGGCGTGGGGCTCTGCTTGTGAAGGCAAGAGTGTGTGTGTGTGTGTGTGTGCGTGCGCTGCGGGGGCAGGCGTGGGGCTCTCATTGTGAAGGCCCGAGTGTGTATGTGTGTGTGTGTGTGTGTGTGCTGCGGGGGCAGGCGTGGGGCTCTGCTTGTGAAGGCCCATGATGCTCCAGAGCCCCCAGCATCAGAGACACAGGCCAGGAGGCCAAGGGAGCTGGGCTGACCCAGTGGGTCGGCAATGGGGACAACAGTCAGCGCGGCCTCACTCTGCGCTCATAGGACCCGAGGCCGCTGGAGTCTGGTGCTGAGCTCACATGGCCTCCACCCCAGGTGGAGAGGAGGCCCCTCGGCCAGCTGGCAGGGGCTCCGCACACAGGCCATGTTAAATCCCCGGGTGTGCAGTGATGCATCCGCGCCGCTGGCTTGCTCCTGTGTCCTCGGGCTCAGCATGAGTCTGTCTGTCCGTCCGCCTGGCCCTCCGCTGGGAGAGAGCTGGCCATGGGCCCGCCCCTCGTCCTGAGGGCGAGGCCGCCCTGGGGGGGCGCAGTGGACACAGCCAGGCCTGTCCAAAGAGCTTCCAGAAGCAACAGGTCATTGCCCAGGACGGGGCAGCTGCAGAGCCCGAGTAATACGTGAAGACATCTTAAAAACACGATGTTTGCAACTAAGACTCCAAAATGCCCAAGCAAGCCAAAGACCGGAAAACAGCGAAACAAGCTAGCCTGTTGTGTGCTGCCATGGAAACACATCGCTTTCTCCCCAGACTGCAGTTTGGGTTGTTACCCACATCAAACTATATGTAAACTCTGAATTTCTAGCCCCTTTATTGTGACACGAACAACTAGACAGCTTTTACTGTTTTTTGAGGTTGAATCTTGGGAAAATTCCAAATCATATTTTCTTTTAGGGTTGATCACAAGATGTTCTCCTTCTCTGTTCGCTAGACCCCCGGCCGCGGCTGCCCCCTTCTCCGCAACCCCCGCTGGCTTCTGCATCAGGATTCAGGCGGCGTCGCAGGCGCGCCTGCGTCCCCGCAGCCTGCCCTCTGCCTTCACGGCTGCTTCTCGCCCACTGACAGTTCCGACTGCTAGCCTCCTTCCAGCTTTATTGTAGAAGAAGAAGGGAAACTCGGAACCGCGCGGAAGCGGCCCGGCCCGCTGACACGCTGCCGCAGCGCCGCCTGGAGTCGCTCGTGCAGACGCGCCGGAGCCTGGGCCGGGCTCCACCTGCCGCCTTAGGCGCCGCACCGCGGAGACCGCCAGGCCCGCGCCTCCTTGGTGTGGGCGGGGGAGGGTCTGGGGCTCCGGAGACTGTGGTCCCTCCTTCTCTGTTCGCTAGACCCCCGGCCGCGGCTGCGCCCCTTCTCCGCAACCCCCGCTGGCTTCTGCATCAGGATTCAGGCGGCGTCACAGGCGCGCCTGCGTCTCCGCAGCCTGCCCTCTGCCTTCACGGCTGCTTCTCGCCCACTGATAGTTCCGACTGCTAGCCTCCTTCCAGCTTTATTGTAGAAGAAGGGAAACTCTGAACCGCGCGGAAGCGGCCCGGCCCGCTGACACGCTGCCGCAGCGCCGCCTGGAGTCGCTCGTGCAGACAGACGCGCCGGAGCCTGGGCCGGGCTCCACCTGCCGCCTTAGGCGCCGCACCGCGGAGACCGCCAGGCCCGCGCCTCCTCCCCGCTCGCTGGGCACCCGGAGCGGGGCTGAGAATTCAGAGCGCCCGGCGTCTCCACGCGAGTCCGAGGAGTAGATAAAGCCACGGACCACCAGCCGAGCGAGAGCAGGGCGGGGAAGCTTCACACCCGGCGGACGTCTTGACCCTCACTGTGACCTTACAAATAAGGCAAGCATCTCCCAAGGGAAGCTGAAATCCAAAAAAAGTCAGTGGGCTGGCCGGACACGCAAGCCCCCAGGCAAGTTCAGAGATGCAGGCGTCAGCCTGCCTCTGACCCCAAAGACCACTGCACACTGGGTCCTGCTTCCCAGGGAGGGCCGTGGCATGCGCGTAAGCAGGCCTGCGCCCTGGGAACGCCCTGTGTGGTGCCCGGGATCTCACAAGGCAGACCCTCCAAGGGCGCCTGCGGGCTGAGACGCAGCCCAGGGAGGCCCACCCTGGATGCGGTCCCGCATGCACGCGCCTCCCGGAGCACCCAGCCGTTCACGAACACGTGTTCCTCGGTAATCACTGTGCAGGGAAGTCCACAGCAGGGTTCCGCGGCTCTTGTTCCTGATTATAAGTTAATTGTGCGGGAGTTTTAATTTGCTGGGCGCAGAATCGACAGCTCAGCCCACACACACCCCAACTTGCAACCTCCGTCCGTTTCCGTGTCTCGGTTGTTCCAGTCGAGGAGACTCCAGGCGGTACACGGAGGGTGCTCTGCACTGGTCAGGCGCACCCCTCGGCTGGCAGAGGGGTCCCCTGGTCACGAAACCCAACCTGAGCAGGCCATCAGTCACAAAAGCGAGGTGATGACTGGGTGTCCTGCTGCAAAAAGGGAACAGAACCCCCACACATTTCTACTAAATTATGTCAAAATTTTAAATCTTCATATAATACATCAAGCATGTTTTCAGAGATTCTTGGATAAACTTTTATACTGTCAAAATATAAACTGCCTGAATTTACAACTTTAATTTTGCAACTTTTACCATTAAATGCTTGTAACTTCAACACTTAAGTCTGACTTCCCTTATATTGAATCTATTTTGTTTAAATGACTATCAGTAACAACTTGCAGAGCATAATTTAAAGAGCAAAAAGCCTGCCTAGAGTAACTTCACGGCAACGCCTTCTCTGTTTCCCGCGCTTTGCACAGCGATGCTCAGCAGCCCAGCCTGTCAGGGAGAGACTGGCCCTGGAGTCCCAGCCACGGGTGCCTGCAGAGCTGCGGGGTGCGGCAGGGGACCGCCAAGCGAGGCGCAGTTTGCTCAAAACAGCCACAGACACAGCACCATCTTTACAGGTTTGCTTATTTCACGCAACCAGGAGCCCTNCCAACCTGTCAGGAAGAGACCGGCCCTGGAGTCTCAGCCACGGGTGCCTGCAGAGCTGCGGGGTGCGGCAGGGGACCGCCAAGGGAGGCGCAGTTTGCTCAAAACAGCCACAGACACAGCACCATCTTTACAGGTTTGCTTATTTCACGCAACCAGGAGCCCTTCTGTGGCTCCAAATCCACACGCTTTTGCTCAAGCTTGTGGGTGACACAGGGCTGTAGGAAGCCGTGACTGGGGGTGTGCCTTCCTTCACCGACCGAGAGACCCCCAGCACGGCGAGCTCGTGCACCCCAAACCCTCTAAAGGGGGCCACAGATGCACACTTCAGACAAAGTGCTGAAGGGTCTGGCACAATTCTGGCTTGTAGGACTTCCCCAAGCAGCAGGACAGTGTTAACACTGCAATTTAAGCCTCTGAATATGAACTTACTGGAAACAGATAAAAAGTAAAAGTTTGTGAAAACAAAATATAACTATTTTAAAGCAGACTGCACACACCAGGGAATGAAAAGGCCCACGCCACGCCTTTAGGTTGGTGAGTCATTAACAGCAAATATTACACTATTATCACAGGGAAACTTCAATTCAGTCAGTCCCATATTAAGACAAACTGAACAATCAGAGGCTGAAAATGCCCCCACAACCTCCCCAGCTTCCGTGGGGCCGAAGCCAGGGTGTTCCCATCTGTGTGTCCTGTCCCCGGGGCCCCGGCCTGACTGCAGGTCTGCACGGGGCCAGCC
>SJYR01005739.1:0-27128 GCA_006410655.1 Kobus ellipsiprymnus | reverse complement strand
GGGGACGACAGAGGATGAGATGGCTGGATGGCATCACTGAGTCAATGGAAGAGAGTCTGAGTGAACTTTGGGAGTTGATGATGGACAGGGAGGCCTGGCGCGCTGCAATTCATGGGGCCGCAAAGAGTCGGACACGACTGAGCAACTAAACTGAACTGATGGGGTGAAGATGACGCCTAACCGCCTCCACATACTCTGTGAGGTCGAATGGCCCCCTATTGGAGTAGGATGGCCATCAGCGGATGTCATGAACTTAAAAATAGTGGAAGAAGTCTATACAGTAGTCAAAGGAAAGCCAGGACACCCGGATCAATACCCATATATTGACTCATGGCTAGGGTTAGCTCAAGACCCTCCTACTTGGACAAGGTTCTGTATCTAGAAGGGAAAGGGAAAAATATTAATGGCACAAAAATTGACTGATGATTTTAAAAAAAGAAATTCTACAGGATTTGGATGGGGATGTCACCCGGATCAATACCCATATATTGACTCATGGCTAGGGTTAGCTCAAGACCCTCCTACTTGGACAAGGTTCTGTATCTAGAAGGGAAAGGGAAAAATATTAATGGCACAAAAATTGACTGATGATTTTAAAAAAAGAAATTCTACAGGATTTGGATGGGGATGACCTGCCCCCTCCTCTGTACTGGATGATGACACGCCCACCACCCAGTGCTCCAGCAGGACCAGAGGCCACCTTAATGCCCGATCCAGGGCCAGGTGAAGTTCCTGCAGTAGCCGCTGCTCCTCTGACAACTCTCCTGGAGATAGTAGAGCTGCCTTTTTGGCAGGCTCCGGTGCCAGCGATAGTGACCTCTGGTCTACGCCCCCAGGATTCCACCTCAGCCGGACCTCCTAGACTGTATCCACCTCTCCCGATGAGTACAGATGGGAAGGGGGAAGAAAACACAGGAATTAGACAGAGGCTGCACTCCACCAAGGAACAGAGGGAGAGAACCCCACTACAGATGCCCCTCAGAGAGCTACAACAGCCTCCGGTTCAGGACGCATGTGGGCACTACCATCCGCCCCCTGTAGCCTATTATTACCAGCCATTTTCCTCTACGGATATATTAAACTGGCAGAGATACACTCCATTGTACCTGGAGGAGCCACAAGCCATGATTAGGCTAATGGAGACTATTTTTTGAACCCACCACCCTACATGGGATGACATAATCCAAGTACTAGTCTCCCTTTTCAGCACTGAGGAAAGACACAGGATCCCAACTGAGGCCAGAAAATGGTTAAGAGGAATGGCACCTGAGGGTACTGCAAACCCACAGTGGTGGGCAGAACTAGCCACCCCCGATAAGAGACCCAATTGGGACTGTAACACAGAGGAAGGGAGGGGCCACCTGGAGAGATATTGGGTGGCTATTTTACAAGGTCTCAAGAAGGGGGCCCAAAAACCAATGAGTATGGCAAAACCCTCCAAAGTGATTCAAAGGGAAAATGAATCACTCTCTGAGTTCTAAGAAAGGCTGTGCGAAGCCTGTATACTTTATATGCCAATAGATCCAGAGGCTGCTGGGTCTCAGATGGTGATAAATGCAGCCTTTGTGTCTCAAGCCTGCCCTGAAAATGTCAGATGGGGGGACACCAAGTGACTCATGAATTTTCATACATCCCTGAATGCCCAGTACCTTTGTTGGGAAGAGACTTGCTGTCTAAACTGGGGACACAAGTGACCTTTCCCCTCACGAAAGACCCACTCTGCAAGTGGGCTCAACCACCTATTTACTCTTCCTCTCAGTAACCCCTCAAGATGAATGGAGGTTGCATGATATCCCGGGAGGGAAACTGGATGGGCTAAACAGTTGAGAGGGAGAGTTAACTCAACAGTTCCCTGAGGTCTGAGTTGAAGATAACAATCCCAGGCTTGCAAAACAAGTCCCACTGATAATAGAACTCAAACCCGGTACAATTACGTCAGCATCCGCCTTGGGCCTGCCAGACCTTGCGAAGCCTTTACTCTTCTGCCAGACCTTTACTCTTCACGTGACTGAAAAGGACAAGGTGGCTATGAGAGTGTTGTCCCAGACTATAGGGACATGGGACAGACCCGTGGCTTATCTCCCGAAACGGCTGGACAATGTTGCCACTGGGTGGCTGGGATGCTTACAGGCAGGGATGCTGCAGTTGCCTTACTGGTCCAGGGGGCAGCCAAGCTGACTTTGGCTCAAGATTTGATCGCAAAAGTCCCACATGAGGTCAACACTCTCCTGCGAGGGGACCCCCATAAATGGCTGTTGATGTCCCGGATTATTCAATACCAGGGACTGTTATGTGAAAACCTCCATGTTACTATTGATCCTTGTCAGGCCCTGAATCCGGCCACTCTCCTTCCTGTGGGAGAAGGTGGACCCTCACATGATTGCAAGGAAATAAGCCAGCAGACCTGACTTGAGAGACCAGCTAATCCCAGACCCAGATTTGGTCCTGAACACCAACGGCACCAGCCTGGTGAAACAAGGACAACAACTGTCGGGATACGCAGTAGTCATGGGAGAAACCATCACTGAGGCTAGCTCTCTGCCATCACACTGGTCTGCTCAATGGGCCAAACTATATGCTCTAATCCAGACCCTCAGCTGTCAAAAGGTAAGAAGACAAGCACTGACACCGACTCCAGGTATGCTTTTGCCACACTACATGTACACAGGGATCTGTATAAGGAGAGAGGCCTTTTGACAGCTAGTGAAAAAGATATTAAAAATAAGGAAGAAATTCTGACCCTATTAGATGCTGTCTGGGAACCAGAAAAGGTTGCAGTCATACACTACTGAGGACATCAATAGGAGGATAGCCTTCGGGCTCAGGGAGACAGACTGGCAGATAAGACCACTAAACAAGCAGCCGAGGGCTTGGGGGTGACAAGTGAAGCCCCTATTAAAGCTCTCATATTGGCGGAGCTGACTGGGCTAACGCTGGACTCTCCAAAATACACTGAAGCCCAAAACCAACTAGCCAAAGCAAAAGGGGCCATCAAGACTGAAAAGGGATGATGGAAATTGCCAAGTGGCAAATTATTGGTACCGCAGGACCTGGCACCCACTCTGGTAAGCCAAACACACCAAGCAACCCACCTAGGCCATGATAAACTGGAAGAGCTAATTCAAAAATATTTCTTGGTTCCCCACCTCTCTTCCCCATGCAGGACAGAATCTCAGAACTGCACTGCCTGCTCACAGGTCAGTGCTGCCTGTCGGCACAGACAAAACCTCCAGGATTTCAGCTAGAAGGCACGCTGCCCTTTGAACACCTGGAAGTGGACTTCACTGAAATGAAACCTCGCAGACCCTACCGTTATCTGCTGGTCACGGTATGTACGTTCTCGGGATGGGTAGAAGCTTTTCCTACCTGGACTGAAAGAGCATCAGAAGTAGCCCAGTGCCTGCTTAGGGAGATAGCACCTAGATTTTGGTTTCCTACCAGCATCGTATCAGACAATGGCCCGGCTTCCGTGGCTGATTTAGTACAACAAGTAAGCAACACTTGTAGTGTAAACTACATACAGCATATAGGCCCCAGAGTTCTGGGATGGTGGAAGGAACCAACCAGACTCTTAAAGAGACACACTCCAAGTGGATCATAGAGACTGACTGCTCCAAGATGGACTTGTTTCCAGTGGCTCTGCTCAGACTCAGGATGACCCCACGGTCCCTTGGCTATTCTCTGTACGAAACTGAGAATAATAAATTAGTCAAGGCTTCTACTTTAATCATACTATCTGTTGTCCCTAATAATTTCCCATAATAAAACAGGTGTCAACAAATTTGCCTCAGGTAAGGGGAGATGAGATTTCACAACAGGTGGAACAACTGGGTAAGGTAATAAATCAGGTAGCTAAGTTTGTACAGGAAAGGGTACCATTCCCCCTTGGGGAACAGATTCAAGAATTTGTGCCCGGGGATCAGGTGTGGGTCAAGGACTGGAAACACGACTCCTTGGCCCCACATTGGGAGGGTCCGTATACTGTTGTTCTAACCACCCCTACAGCAGTTAAAGTTGCAGGGGTCACTCCCTGGATCCACCACATGAGGATGAAGAGCACATACCACCAGGCCCAGAAAACGCTGAGTGGACTGCCCAGAGGGGCCCCACTGAGCCCCGAGAGCCTAAGATCATCCTTAAGAAGAAGGAAAAGAAGATCCTGGACGAGCCCCTTCAGGATGAAGCCACATAATCAACTCCTGCCGCTTGGCCTCATCAACGTGATTTTGAGTTTAACTTCCGTTCCAACTCAGGACAATGTTTTCATCTCATAGGCACATTCCTACACGGACTTCCACAACACCTCCATCTGCTGGGTATGTGGGGCTATGCCTCTGTCTGTGATGGATGGACTTCCTTGGCGGGTGTCACCTCTCCACCAAGATTTTAAACCACTCTGCTCTTTTCTGGGACAACAAAAAGACTTTCCTTTCTCTTGTCAATCATAATCTCTCCCTACTCTCTTGGTGTAAGCCAGACCTACAGTCAATAGACTCAGGTCATGGGGTTACGTTTGATGTAAACACCAGTTTCATAGAAGTAACAAAAGCCTATCCTTTATAGTTAAAGAACAAAAAGGAGAAAAGCTCCCTGACCAGCGAGGGAGGTCAGGCCTCTAGGTATGTTGAACAATTCTACCAAGTCTGGGATGAATATTTCTGGATGACCCCAGAAAAGGGTCAATTAAGTACTCCTGCCACTATATGCTGGGAACAAAAAGAACAAAGGGTAAGTTTTGGTGACTGTCCATTAGACCCAAAAGAACTAAAATACATGGGGTATCTATCCCCCAAACAGTGTAAACAAACATTCAAGGTCACATACCACCCCAACGAGTCCATCCATTGGCCAGGCTCCGATTGGAAATATAACCCTGGAATCCACTGGGTGGCACCCAACGGAACCCAAAGGCTTTGTGGGCCTAACCTTTGGCCTTGGTTACCAATCGGCTAGGTAGGCTGCTGCACACTGGGATTCGCTTTTGCCCATGGCAGCATAAAGCCTAACCTACAACAAGCCCCGGTAAACCTACCTTGTTTACGTGCTAGGTGGACAAGGTCTGTGTTTCAGTGGTATGAGTATATTGCTGCCTTATTCGTACCTTCTATAGGGACAACAGATGTTATGATTAAAGTAGAAGCCTTGACCAATTTCACAAAATAGGCCCTCCTAGATAGTGGTAAAGCCATCCAAGCCTTAAATCAATAACAAATCCAAATGAGAAAAGCAGTAATTCAAAATAGAATGGCTTTGGACATGCTCACAGCTGCTTAAGGAGGGACCTGTGCCATAATTAAGGTTGAATGTTATGTATGTATTCCTGGTTTATCTGGCAATGTATCAGCTGCTTTAGATGACATGAAAAACCAGGTAAAAGCAATGTCAAATGAAAACATTCCTTTCTGGACTTCAGTCCTATCTTGGGTGAAGGGTGATTGGTGGAAAACTAACTATGTTTACCATTGTTATAGTTGCCTTGATAGTTCTGCTTTGTGGACCCTGCATTTTACAATGTATTATGAACTTTGTAACCCAAAAGTTGGTGTCGTTCTCCCAAATTGGCGGTCAGAGAGCCAGGGTGCAATATATCCCTACTATGAGATAAGAGCATCAAGGCAGGGAATGGAGGAAATGGACAGAACAGGCTCCATCTTGAAAGCAGGACTCCATTGGGCCGGACTGTGGACTTTGAACTATACGCCCAGTATCTATGGAAACAAGGCACCTACTGGAAAACCAGACCCCCCCCCCCCCCCTCCTTGGAAGAGCCCCAGGGCTCGTACCTAGACTCTCCGTCACCTAAAAGAATACCGTAATTATCTGTGTAACCAAATAGAATCATAAATTATATTACGCTTATTGGGGTATGACCACAGGCCTATTGATAATTGTCCACTGTTAACTACCTAGGCTTAAGGCATGAATCACAGGTTAACTTTGATTGTATCTTTCTTTTTCCTTTGTTCAGACTAGTTTCAGAGAATTTGGGAAGGTGGGTTTGAGCATGTACAGTTAGGGTATATAAGGTTTTCACAAAAACTGGTCGTGGTCTTTGACTAAGAGGAGACTCTGCCTTGGGTCCGCTGGTGTAATAAACTGCACTCCAACATCTGCATTTTCCTCCTGAGTGAGTTTGTTTCCCGGAACACCTGGCTACAACAAAGGAAGTTACCCAATGTTGCACAGCTTGTAAGTGATAGAGGCAGAATGTGAATTCAAGCAGCGCTGCCTGAGACTCCAGACTGGGAGCACCTCAAAAATGGGCACTGTGCTTGAACCATGTAGCTCCTTCATGCCTATCCCAGGGTGTAGTGTTAGGCACCCACCAAGATGCCCCTGTGCTTATGTTGAATTTTATCCTAAGTGAGTTGCAAAACCAGAAAGGAATTTTTTTTTTTTTTTTTGCCTCACCGCATGGCATGTGGTGGTTAAAGATCCACCTGCCAATGCAAGGACACAGGTTAGCCCTGGTCCCAGATCTCACATGCCAAGGGGCAACTAAGCCCGTGTGCCCCAGCTACTGAGCCTGTACTCTAGAGCTCACTCACTGCAACTCCTAAAGCCCCAGACACTAGAGCCTGTGTCTGCAGCAAGAGAAGCCACTGCAATGAGAAGGCCTGCTCGCTGCAACTAGAGAGACGCCCGCACACAGCAAAGAAGACTCAGAACAGCCAAAAGCAAATACACTTATCTTTAAAAAAGAATAAGAAGGAACCCAAGTCATCAGGCTCCTTCTAAACTGTGATGCAAGGCTCCAGTCTTTGCTCCCATCTCCTTGAACCAAAGACAGCACCACCTGGGCTGGCAGTCATCCTCACCAATGCAAGCACGACTGTGAGTCATGAATAGCCGACTGTGTTTGTTGAGTCTGTAGCTCTCTGGGAGGTGGTTAGGGAAAGCCAGGCTATTTGTTATAGTTGTTGCTTCTTCCCACTAGCATTAAAGAGAGAGGTGGACTTTCCCAGTGGCTAAGACAATAAAGTCCATCCTAAAGGAGATCAGTCCTGAGTGTTCATTGGAAAGACTGATGTTGAAGCTGAAACTCCAATACTTTGGCCACCCGATGAGAAGAACTGACTCATTTGAAAAGACCCTGATGTTGGGAAAGATTGAAGGCAGGGGGAGAAGGGGACGACAGAGGATGAGGTGGTTGGATGGCATCACCGACTCAATGGACATGACTTTGAGTAAACTCCAGGAGTTGGTGATGGGCAGGGAATCCTGGCATGCTGCAGTCCGTGGGGTTGCAAAGAGTCAGACACAACTAAGTGACTGAACTGAACTGAAGGTGGTAAAGAATCCACCGGCAATGCAGGAGATGAGGGTTTGATCCCTGGGTTGGAACGATCCCCTGGAGGAGGAAATGGCAAGCCTCTCCAGTATTCTTGCCTGGAGAATCCCATGGACAGAGGAACCTGGAGGGCTACAGTCCGTGAGGTTGCAAAGAGTCAGACACAACTGAGTAACTGAGCTTGCATGCACGTTCTGAGGCATGCAGAGGTAGAAGGGGCTCTAATAACAGGAAGGCATTCTCTCTCCATGCAGACTACAGTTTAAATTGGCTGATTCTGATGACTTGGGGGCTCACAGAGAAGCAGCAATACAAAGGGCCCTGAGGAGGCAGTTATAGCAAGAAACTGACCATTTCTCCTCATCCTTGAGAGAATGCCAAGGTCTAACTGATCTCAGGTGACCTCAAGCCAGCAGCAGCTTGAAGCAGGGTTTCAGTTCCCAGCCATAGATTAAGTTTGGGCCGCAACAGTGGGAGCACTGACTCTCAGCCACTAGACCAGTGGTCAGTGACACAGGCCCTGGCCCTTCGACTTTGCACAAAAGACAGAAAGACTGTCTCTGTCTTCCCACAAAGACAGAAAGTAGTGAAACAAGTGAAGTGTTTATTAGGAAGAAAAAGAATACAGTACGTGTGAGTAGACACATGGGCGGACTCAGAAAGAGAGTCAGGGGGGTTGAATCACTTTTATGGGGCATTTCCTTCACTGATTTGCCTGGTTCTGAGTCCGTATCTGATGTATCTCAGGTCCTCACACGTGCACACAAGCATTTCTTAGCCGAGACAAATTCCAGCAGAGGCCTATGGGTAGACTTTTGACCACCAAGAAGTCTTCTAGTCAAGAAGTTCTCCTTGACTTCAAGAGTGAGAAATATGTGGGCTTGGGACATCTCTGGTGGTCCAGTAGCTAAGACTTCGTGCTCCCAATACAGGGTGCCCAGGTTTGATTCCTAGTCAGGGGACTAGATCCCACATGGCCACAGTGAAGACAGGGGAAGGTCCCACATGCCACAACTAAGCCCCGGTGTGGCCAAAAAAATAAAGAAATAAGTTGGGTTTTTATTTTAAGGAAAAAAAGTTTGGTCTTTTATCTGAGCAGGGCCCAGCCTCCTCTCTCAATGGTCCTACTATTGATATTTTGGAGTTTCTCTGAAGATGGATGGTGGGGATGGTGGCAAGACATTCTAAACGGATCTAATACCACTGAGCTACCCAGGTGGCACTAGTGGTAAAGAACCCACCTGCCAATGCAAGAGATGTAAGAGATATCGGTTTGATCCCTGGGCTGGGATCTTCCCTACCCAGAGATCAAACTAGTGTCTCCTGCATTAGCAGGTAGATTCTTTACCAGCTACACCACCTGGGAAGGTCCCACCTGCTGCAGTCAAAAAAGATCGTGCATGCTGCAACTAAAGATCTCATATGCGGGGACCTCCCTGGTGGTCCAGTGGCTAAGACTCTAGAGCGCCCAATGCAGAAGGGACTGGGTTCAATCCCTGGTCAGGAAACTAGATCCCACATGCTGTGACTGAGACCTGGCACAGTCAAATAAATAAACTTTTTTTTTTTTAATCTCACATGCCAGGGCTAAGACCTAATGCAGGCAAATAAATAAACAATTTTTAAATAAATAAATAAAGGTAGTTAAGATAGTCAGTTTTATGTTGTAAGTATTTTTGCCACAGTCTAAGAAATGAAAAAGAGACACAAAAGAGCTGTGTCAGGGGAAATCTTTGTCATTACTTGCACGTGGAGCTGCCTGGAGATAAAAAGACCAGACACCTACTACATTTTTGAGAGAACTTATGAACTTGGCCTTCAAAGGATCATGGAGAGTTTCCTGGCAGTCCTAGGACTTGGGGTTTTCGCTGTGGGCCCCAGGAACTAAGAGCCTGCAAGCCTCGAGGTAAGGCCAAAAAAAGAAAACAATGCCCCAGGGTTATGCCATGAGGCCCTTAAAACCATCCCAGTAGGAAATGGAATGAGAAAGCTTCAGAAGTAGCAATGGGGAACAGAGGGCTGCAAGGAACCTCCCAGAGAACTGAGCCAAGGGCCAGGGACAAAGACGTTACTCATAGCAATGCAGGAGTCTTCACAAGTCCTGCTTAACTAAACATTTAAATTGCTAAATTCAGTGACTTCTGTGTGTTTCCACTGAGGTTTTGGGCTCACTGTGTCTTTAACATTTATTTTGCGTGTAGATTGGAAGTTTTTGTCTTTTTTTTTTTTCAAGTCTGTGAGTCACCAGCCACAAGAAACCAGTCCGAGTTCAAAGGACAGTTCGGATGGGATGCTGTAAACAGATGACTCATCAGGCTATGACCTCAGAGAGGATGCTCTGCACCTGAGAAGGAGTGTGTGCTTGCTGTATGACACTGAGTAGAGCGGCACTCGTCCTTCCGGTTCTGCCTGGCTATGAAAATGCCTTCGGATCTTTCAGCACCAAGATTTTTACAAGACAAAGAAACCCTCCTCTTGCTAACACTGCCTGCCTCTCATATCACAACTTTTTAAATTGTAATTGAATATGAAGGGAAAAGGCAGGCACTGTTTGTGAATTGCCTCACCTAGACTATTTCATTTAAGGTTATGGGAGTAACCTGTTTTCCAGTTTGGGGAGTTGAGTGGCAGAGAAACTGAGTATCTGGCAGGGCACGTGTTCATGAAAAAGCTAGAGGGGAAACGTAGAGAGTGTTTTGTGGGTTTGTTTTTTTTTTTTCTAAGTTGTTTTTTGTTTTTTGTTTGTTTTTTTTTTTGGTGGTACCAGGTCTTTAGTTGCAGCATGCAGGATTTTTTTTTTTTTTTGCTTATTATTGTTGCTGTTGTTCAGTCACTCTTAGCGATGCCATGGACTGCAGCACACCAAGCTTCCCTGTCCTCCACCATCTCCCGGAGCTTGCTGAAACTCATGTCCCCTGAGTTGGTGATGCCATCCAGCCATCTCACCCTCTGTCGTCCCCTTCTCCTCCTGCCTTCAATCTTTCCTAGTACCAGGGTCTTTTCCAATGAGTCATCTATTTGCATCAAGTGGTCAAAGTACTGAAGCTGAAGCTTCAGTATCAGTCCTTCCAATGAATATCCAGGGTCGACTTCCTTTAGGACTGACTGGTTTAATCTTCCTGTTGTCCAAGGGACTCTCAAGCGTCTTCTCCAGCACCACAGCTAGAAGTGAACTCCTGGCTGCTGGCCCGTGGGATCTAGGTTGCTGACCAGGGGTGGAACCCGGGCCCTCTGAATTGGGGGTGCTGCGGCTTAGCCACTGCGTCGCCAGAAAAGTCCCAGGGAGTGTTTATTTTAAAATCACGTGGCTTCGGGCCAGGATCCTCCTCAGAGCCGCCCTCACCTCCTTATTGCGCAAAGTGTACGCCACCGGGTTCAGCAGCGGTGTCACCACCGTGTAGAACACAGCCACCAGGCGGTCCTGGTCTGCATTCCCTCCGGACTCGGGCCTCAGGTAGATGGTGGAGGCGCAGCCAAAATGCACGATGACCACGGTGAGGTGGGCAGCGCAGGTAGAGAAGGCTTTGCTCCGGCCAGCGGCCGAGGGGATCTTCAGGAGGGCGGCCACGATGAAGGCGTAGGAGAGGAGGATAAGCAGGAAGGAGATTAGTACCACGAGGATACTCAGGAAGAAGATGGCCAGCGCTTTGCTGGCACTTTCCGCGCAACTGAGCTTCAGGACGGGGGCGATGTCGCAGAAGAAGTGCTCCACCCGGTTGCTGCGGCAGAAGCGCGAGGAGAAGATCAGGCTCGTCTCGATGGAGGCCACCGAGAAGCCGGAGCAGAAAACCAGGGCTCCCAGACAGAGGCAAACCGTAGGTCTCATGATCACCGAATAGCGCAGAGGGTGGCAGATGGCCACGTAGCGGTCGTAACCCATCAGAGTGAGGAGGAAGCAGTGACTGCATCCCAGGCCCAGGAAGAGGAACATCTGAGCCCGACAGCCAGAGATGGAGATGGCCTGGTTCTCCACCCACAGACGTGCCAGCATGTTGGGGATGGTGACCAGAGTGTAGCAGGTCTCAGAGAGGGACAGCGCCGCCAGGAAGCGGTACATGGGCGTGTGCAGGGTCCGGTCCGCATGGATGACGATGATGATGGTGGCGTTGCCGCTGAGGGTAACCAGGTATGTGAGGAAGAACAGTGCAAAAAGGGTGGTCCTCAGGTCTGGGAGGTTGGAGAAACCCACCAGCAAAAACTCTGTCACCAGCCAGGTGGCATTTTCCTGCTGCTTCTCAGAAACCTGAGAGGAGAAGGCAGAGGAAATGAAACAGGACAATTCAGTAACGCTCTGCTAAACATCCTGTGCCAGTGAGAAAGGATAATCATCCCTGCTTTACAAAAAAAAAAAAAGGAAAGAGGGACAGAAATGAGGCCATTGTGGGACTTCCCTGGTAGTGCAGTAGTTAAGAACCTGCCTTGTAATGTAGGGGACGCAGTTGTCATCACTGGTTGGGAAAATAAGATCCCACATGTTGGGCAGCAGCTAAGCCCAGGAGGTGGTGCAAGGCAACTTCTGAGCCCCAGAACTCTGGAGTCCCAGCGACACAACTGCAGAGCCGGCAGACAGCAACGAAGATCCTGCATGCTGCAACTAAGCTCCAATGCCGTCAAATAAATAAATAGTAAAAATAAAGACACAAGAAATGAGGTCATGGTTTTCCTAATATCACACAGCTAGCAGCTCTACAATAGACAAGAACATCATAGGTATGGAAGTAACTTGGGTGCCCATGAAAAGATGAATGAAAAAGGAAGATTGGTACGTATACACATCGGAATATGATTCAGAGATGAGAAAGAAGGAAATATTGCCATTTGACAATATGAATGGACTTTGAGGACATAATGCTAAGTGTAATAACAGATAAAGACAAACACTGTATGACCTCACTTATTTGTAGAACATAAAAGTCAAACTTTATGTGGGAGTTAGGGATAAATAGTAAAATGGTCATTACCAGGGACTGGGAGGTGGGTGGGGAATTGGAAAGATGATGTTTAAGTATACAAACTTGCAACTATCAGAAAAGGAGCCTTAGAGATCAAATGCATGGCATAATGAATATAGACCATTTTATATTATAAACATCAAAGTTGCTAACAGACTAGATCTTACTTGTTGTTTAGTTGCAAAGTTGTGTCTGACTCTTTTGTGACCCTTTGGTCTGTAGCCCTCCAGGTTCCTCTGTCCATGGGATTTCCCAGGCAAGAATACTGCAGTGGGTTGTCATTTCCTTCTCCAGGGAAACTTCCCAACCCGTGGATTGAACCCAGGTCTCCTGCATTGGCAGGGAATCTCAGATCTTAATTATTCCCACCATAAAAAAGAAATGATAATTATGTGACATGGTAAGAGATGCTGCTATGGCTACAATGGTGTGTCCGTGCCAAGTCACTTCAGTAATGTCCGACCCTTTGCAGCCCTGTGAACTGCAGCCCTGCGGGCTACTCAGTCCATGGGATTCCTCAGGCAAGAATACTGGAGAGGTTTACCATCTCCAGGGGATCTTCCCAACCTCAAGGTCGAACCCACATCTCTTACATCTCCTGTGCTGACAGGCAGGTTCTTTACCACTAGCGCCACCTAGGAAGCCTGGCTACAGTGGTAATTATATTCACAATACATCAATGTAGGATACGCCTTAAAATTACACAAACATATTTCAATTGAAAAAAACAAAAGAAAAGAGGGATATCCCTGCCTGTCCAGTGATGAAGACATCATGCTTACACTGAAGCACGGATTTGATCCCTCATCAACGAATTAGATCCCGCATGCCACACATGGCTAAAAACTAGGGGGAAAATTTTTTTTAATAAAATAAAACAAAAAATGTTCTTGATAAAAAAAAATTTTTAAGAAAATCACAAGAACCTTATAAGGAGTAAATTACAGTATCTGGGGCAGGGAGAGAGGGTAAGAACTTCAGGGCGTTAGTCCGAATTCCCCTAGAAACAGATCCTGAGGCAAGGATTCAAAAGCAAGTAATTTATCTGGAACGTCATCTCCAAAGATATGAGTGGTGGAGTGGTGAAGGGAGACAGACCATAAAAGGTGTATTATCAAGACGTTGACTGAAATAAAAACACACAACATGAGAGCTGTCAGTTTCAGTTTAAGTTGGAGACTTACTGAGCACTAAATCTTGAGAGAGGGCTGCCCTGGTGGCTCAGACAGTAAAGAATCCGCCTGCAGTGTGGGAGACCCAGGTTCGATCCCTGGGTGGGTAAGATCGCCTCCAAAAGGGAATGGCTACCCACTCCAGTGTTCTTGCCTGGAGAATTCCATAAACAGAAGAGCCTGGCAGGCTATAGTCCATGGAGTCGCAAAGAATCAGACATGACTAGTGACTAACACTTCAAAGCTTGGGAAACAGCCCCTCAGAGAGCTCTGAGCAACTGCTTGGAAGTGGGGGGCGGAGGGGGTGCGTGCAGTGGAGTCAGATTTTGGAGAAAGGGGAAGTGCAGTCAAGCATGCACCTCAGTAGAAGGTTGCTGCTAGTCACAAGGAGCAGATATCTTATTGAACTTTGGGAAGATGCAAGAAACTCTGTCGTTGTTCCGTCACTAAGTTGTATACGACTCTGCGACCCCACAGACTGCAGCACACCAAGCTCCCCTGTCCCTCACTATCTCCCAGAGTTTGTTCAAGTTCATGTCCTTTGGGTCGGTGATGCAACAAATGGGGCTCATAAAAATCTCTTCTGAAAATCTAATTATCTGAAAGGCTGTTCTGCCAGTTTTCCCAGAACACGAAGAATTTCATTCCTGATCCCCACCCTGAACTCCTTTCAGGGTGTGTTGAAGGTCAGTAACTGCAGTGGTCTGTGACTCAATCCTTGTAGAGCCAGGTGGCCAGTGACTTTCTTCAGCAGCATTACTACAATTCAATCCCACCTGGAGGTCCTTGAAGGGTAATGAGGGAACTGGGCTGTTTATCCACCAATCCCCAATCATCTTGCTCAAGAATTTCTACCAGGAGGCATTAACCTCCCAGGTCTTCCACACCTGCCACATGTACAGGGAATTCAGTCTGACAGGTAAGACAGGAAATTGCGGCCAAGGGGACGTGGGCTAGGAATTTACAGAATCCTCTACTATCCGTGTGAAAAGGATACCCAAGAAAGGCAAAGCCTGTAACATTGATATCTGAAATGAACCAAGTAATACTTTTAGAAAATTTGATATCCAAGTCTATATGTCTTCCACAGACCCTAGGCACTTTTGCCTTCCTCCACAAAAATTGCTTTTGGGGGTTTTTTGTTTGTTTGGGGGGGTGGGGTTGCCCAAGCCTCAAGGCTTGTGGGATCCTAGTTCCTCAACCAGGGATTGAACCCGGGGCCCTCAGCAGTAAAAGCACCAAGTTCTAACCACTAGACTACCAGGGAATTCCTGAAAATTATTTTTTAAAAGGGAAGGAATTCCCTGGCTGCCCAATGGCTCAGACTTCTTGATTTTATTGCAGGAGACCCAGGTTCAGTCCCTAGATGAAGAACTAAGATTCTGCAAGCCATGAGTCATAGCCAAAGAATAAAATTTCATTTATCAAATGAAATAAAACCAACCTTTTAATTTATTTAAATTTTATAAAAATTCAAAATTTTTACATTTTCAGGACTGTATTGATGTAAAGATGAATATAATTCTCACCCTAAGAGCTTATTTATTTCTTCTGATCTTAGAAATTTACACAATTTCATGGGCCACCTATCAGTGTTTTGGATCCAGGCCTTGTGCTGATAAATACTTCTGTGTTAATTAAATGGAAAATAATTCTGAAATTATTGACTTTTTTCTTTTTTTTTTTTTTTGCTGTACTTCACAGCATTCAGAATCTTAGTTCCTGGACCAGGAATCAAACCCACGTCCCCTGTAAGGGAAGCACAGAGTCCTAGCCACTAAATCACCAGGGAATTCCTGTAAATTTTTTAACCATTTTAATTCAAATAATGAAGCATTAGTAAAACTCCTGGGATTTCCCTAGTGGTCCAATGGTTAAGAATTCGCCTGCCAATGCAGGGAGCACAGGTTCGATCCCTAGTCTGGAAGGATTCCACATGCCATTGAGGCAACAAAGCCTGTGCACTGCTGCTGCTGCTGAGTCGCTTCAGTTGTGTCCGACTCTGTGCGATGCCATAGACGGCAGCCCACCACGCTCCTCCGTCCCTGGGATTCTCCAGGCAAGAACACTGGAGTGGGGTGCCACTGCCTTCTCCCTAATCTGGAAGGATTCCACATGCCATGAGGCAACTAAACCTGTGCACCACAACTGCTGAAGCCTGCATGCCCTAGAGCCTGTGCTCTGAAACAAGAGAAGCCACCGCCAGCGGAAGCCCACGCACTGCCGCTGGAGAGTAGCCCCTGCTCCCTGCAACTAGGGAAAGCCCAAGTGCAGCAGTGAAAATTCAGCACTGCCATAAATAAATAGAAAAAAATTTAAATACTGGGTTGCTGATAGTTTTATTATTTTATAATCAATTAACTTGCAAGCCCAGAAAATGCATATAATCTATATTGGAATGTTTCTGCGTATTTTATACTCATTTGGAAAATGGTCCTAATGTAATCTTTCCCTGCTTATCAAGAGTTAATTCGTTTGGAGGGAAGCAGATTTCAAAACACCAACTCGAGACTCCCTTGACTGGGGGTACTGGAGACATAAGGGCTGATTTATGCGCCATCTAGTGGCATTTGGGGTAATCTGCAAGCCAGTGACCTTCGAAGTGAAGGGAAGTGAAAGTTGCTCAGTCGTGTCCGACTCTGCTACATGGACTTTCACCCGCCAGGCTCCTCTGTCCATGGAATTCTCCAGACAAGAATACTGGAGTGGGTTGCCATTTTAGTGACTCTTAGAAGAGAAGAAAAAGCTGAGCCACCGAAATTACTCATCTGCAGCACTTGGTCAAGAGAAATTGAGAATGATTCTTTAAACGTTTTACAAGTTTGTTGAAATTTTAATTTGTGAAAAATGCATTTTAAATTTTAGTTCTAAAGATATGTAAGTAGAGAAAAGCAACAAAAATATGCTTGATCGCGTCCAAAGACATTCTATTCATAAAGAAAAGACTAGTAGGACGATCGAAGAACTTAACAGGTGCAAAAGACAGTGAGAAATGGTTGCCCATTTTTCATGAAGAAAGGAAAACCAGGAAGCAGGCAGTCATGTTGATCAAGCACAGGGGTGCAAATGTTTTCTGCAAAGGACCAGAGAGTGAATATTTCAGGCCATTTGGGTTGCACAACCTCTGTCATGACTGCTCAGCTCTGCCCATCTAGTGTAAAAGCAGCCATGGACAATGTATACACGAGTGTCCCTGAATGTTTCAATAAAACTTTATTTACAAAAACAGGCAGGGGGCCAGATTTGGCCCTCTGACTACAGTTTGCTGGGTGTCCCAGGTGGCTCAGTGGTAAAGAATTCACCTGCAGGGGACACAGCAGATAGGGGTTCGATCCCTGGGTAGGAAGATCCCCTGGAGTAGGAAATGGCAACCCGCTCCAGTATTCTTCCCTGGAAAATTCCATGGACAGAGGAGCCTGGTGGGCTACAGTCCACAGGGTTGCAGAGTCAGACATGACTGAGCGCTCAAGGACACATTGCACACGATAGTTTGCCAACTCCTGATCCAGCACAAATAAAACTAAAAGAATATTCAACTTAGGAAAATTCCAATGAGGTCCTCTGAGGAATTCACACTATGAAAAAAAAAAAAAAAAGCAAAGCCTGACTTGAAATCTTCAAAAACTAAAGCAAAATTAAATTCCAACTTAAGAATCTCAGACTCCACTTAAGAAATCTAGATCTAGGGGACTTCCCTGGCAGTCTAGCCTCTGCCAATTCAGGGGCTCCAGGTCAATCCCTTGATCTGGGGAATAAAATCCCACATGTTGTGCTGTGCAGGGATGGGGGATCTGGGGGAATCTAGATCTAAGGAAAGGTACACTGGACAGAGATACCCAGAGCATATGTCTGAAAAGGCTCCTTTATTGCAAATTAAACTAAATCAGAAAGAACATTAGGGCCCTTATATAGTGAGACTTCTAGAAATTCAATTACCTGGAAGACTTCACAGATGAAAAAAGTAATTGGATTATGACCACTAAAAAAGTGTAATTTCTGAATATCACAAAACTTTGTTAAATTGAAACAAATATATAGGCAAATAACAAACTAGAAAAGGTTGTGACTCTAAAAAATCTTCAGTTCCTCTTTTGCACAGCAAAGGAAATCATAAACAAAAAGACAACCTAGAGAATGGGAGAAAATATTTGCAAATGATGAAACTGACAAGAGCTTTATTTCCAAAAGATACAAACAGCTCATACAGCTCAATATCAAGAAAAACAAACAATCCACTCAAAAAATGGGCAGAAGACCTAAATAGCATTTTTTTAAATTATTAAATTGGCAAAGATTGAAGAAGAAAATGAGAGGTGGGTGCTAATGAGTGTGAGTAAAACTAGGCCCTCTACCTCTTTGCATGGTTGGTTGCAGGAGAATACAATTTGTTTATATATCTGAAATCTTATTTTGGTTCTATAATTCTCCTTCTAAATATTTTCTCAAAAATAAATTATCTGGGGAATTTCCCTGGTGGTCCAGGGGTTAAGAATCGCCTGCCAGTACAGTGGACTTGGGTTCCATCCCTGGTCCGGGAAGATCCCACGTGTCACAGAGCAACTAAGCCCACTTACCTTACCACAGCTACTGGAGCCCAGGCGTCCTAGAGGCTGCACTCCTCACCTAGAGAGTAGCCCCCACTTGCCACAACTAGAGAAAAGCCTGTGCACAGCAGTGAAGACCCAGCAGAGCCCAAAAATAAACAAACAAACATATAATTTAAATAAAAGAAAACATTATCTGGGACGTCCCTGGTGGTCCAGTGGGTAAAACTCCTTGCTTCCAATGCAGGGGTCCCAGGTTCTATTCCTTCAGACAACGAGATCCCGCATGCCTCAACTAAGGATTCCACATTTCACAACAGAGATCAAATATCCCGTGGGCTGCAACTAAGACCCAGCACAGCCAAACAAATGAATATTTTTTTAAAAAAAAGAAATTCTCTGACTTCCGGGTACAAGGATGTTCATAGTAGAATTATTTAAAGTTTTTTTTTTTTTTAAAAAGAGAAAGAACAACTAAGTGTTCAATAAAATGCCCTTACAAATCATTAAGGGGGAAAAAAGCTAAAACTTTTAATAGACGAGAAGATGGACTACCATTAAAGTCACGTCTTTGAGAATAACTGATGACTAGAGAAGAATCTTCATGCATGTGTTTGCTGAGAAATGGGAAATAAAATAGTTGAATCCCAATTGACTTACTACAAATGCATGTGTTTTCCATTCTTTTTTGTATGTCCCAATTTTTCTGCATCAAGTGGGGATTTTTGTAAATAGAAGAAATAAAATTTTTTAGGGGGATTCTTTTTCCCCTGGGTAAGTATTTTTATTGTTCTTAAAGAAGTTTAATCAATCTGGTTCAGAAAAAAAGGAGCTAAGGGTAGAGATAAAGAGGTTCCCTTTGAAACACAAAGCTCAGATGGTAAGGAATCTGCCGGCAATGCAGGAAGCCCAGGTTCTATCCCTAGGTCGGGAAGATCCCCTGGAGAAGGGAATGGCAACCCACTCCAGTACTCTTGCCTAAAGAATTCCATGGACAGAGGAGCCTGGCGAGATACAGTCTATGGGGTCACAAAGAGCTGGACACAATTAAGCAACTAACACACAACAGTAGAGATAAAGAGGTTCCCTTTGGAACGCGAAATATGCTAACACCATTTGTGATGAATGTTTTCAATATACGATCTGAGGAGAAAATGTCTAGTAAAAACTGCAAATAAGTAGGTGACTTGGCTCCCTAGCAAACCCTGTATACTCAGTCCCTCAGTCATGTTCTACTTTTTGTGACCCTGTGGACTGTAGCCCACCAAGCTCCTCTGTCCATGGAATGTTCCAGGCAAGAATACTGGAGTGGGTTGCCATTTCCTCCTCCAGGGGATCTTCCCAACCCAGGGATCGAACCCTTGTCTGTTGCATCAAACCTGAGTCTCTTGTGTCTCCTGCATTGGCAGGCAGATTCTTTACCCTGGGCAAGACATGAGGCAGACTTTTTGGAAGAGCATAGGAAGTATGTGTGGGCATCTAAAGGCATTAGAGAAATATTCCAGAGTGAGGTGATGCTTTTTAGAGGGAGAAGTTAAGACCAGGTTGATGGACTCTCAGCTGTGATCCCCTCTATGCTCTGCTTCCCCAGCAGTGCAAAACCTATAGGAAGAGGTCCTTCATGGTATTAACACAAGCTTTCTCCAGGAATGTCAGCTTTTCTTGGGCCTTATAAAGAGGGCGATTAGGAAGGAAACATCCCTCAATACACACCCAGTGTAGAAGTCTCCTCTAGCTAAATTAGCCAGCCTCTACTTGCATGCCTCCAATGATGGGGAGGTCACTACCTGACCAAAATTCCCATTACATAAAGCAGAAATCTTGTGCTCAAGACAGTGATGTGCTGAGAAAACAAGATTGAGCTCTGGAATCAGACAAGACTGTATTTGAATGCTGGCACCTTCGCTAACTGGGAGCAGTGTGAGCCTGGGTAGCCAGCTTTCTCCCTCTGAGCATCATCTACCAAAGTGAAAATTGATCCTCTGAGATCACAGATAATATTAAGATTCTCTGAACAATGTTAAAAATCCTTTGGTCTCAGGCTCCTGGCAAGGATAGCTGGGATTACTATCCTTGGTTTTGCACTGCTGGGGAAGCAGAGCATAGAGGGGATCACTGTTCACATTCTCACGGTGATGGTAAAGATTTGAAGCCAGGAGTCTGTCTCCGGAGCCTGTGCTTTAAGGGCTGCTGTGAGTTTTGCAGGCTAACCTTCCGTGCCATACACATTCATGGAGCATCAGTTCTCTGCCAGGCATTGCTCTCAGCATGGAGGACATAGCAGGGAACTAGACAGAGATCCCAGCTTGGGAGGAGCAAAAAGCTCTAGGGAAGTGAATCAGGAAATAAGCAAGAAACTTGATAACTAAATAAGTGAGATTCTGTATTGGAAGTTAGTGCTACAGAAAGAGAGAAAGCAGAGAACTTAGGGGGTAATTGAGAGGTCTGAGCAGGCTGCAATTTTACGTAAGACAGAAAAGGACTTGTTGGTAGAACTACCATGAAAGTGAAAAGGAAAGTGTTAGTCGCTCAGTCATGTCTAACTCTTTCCGACCCCATGGACTGTAGCCCACCAGGTCCCTCTGTCCATGGGGATTCTCCAGGAAAGAATACTGAAGTGGGTTGCCACACGCCTCTCTAGGGGATCTTCCTAACCCAGGGATCCAACCCAGGCTTCCCACATTGCAGGCAGATTCTTTACTGAGCCACCAGGGAAGCCCTTATAACCCAGCAAATCCCACCTCTGGGCAGATACCCAGAGAAAACCATAATTCCCAAAGATACATGCACCTCAGTGTTTATTGCTGCACTGTTTAGATTAGCCAGGTCATGGAGGCAGCCTGGATGTCCATCCACAGAGGAATGGATAGGGAAGATGTGGCACATATATACAATGGAATATTGCTTGGTCGTGAAAAAGGAAAGAAATTGTGCCATCTGCAAACATGTGGATGGACCTACAGACTGTCATACAGAAGGAAATGTCAGAAAGAAAAACATTGTATATTAACACATATACAACACATGTGGAATCTAGATTTCTAGAATCTAGAAAAATGGTATAGATGAACCTATTTGCAAAGCAGAAATGGAGACACAGATGAGGAGAACAAGTATATGGACATTGGGTGGGGAAGGAGAGATGGGTTGAGTTGGGAGATTGGGACTGACATATAAACAGTACTATGTATAAAATGGGCTTCCCAGTTTGGCACTAGCGGTAAAGAACCCCCCTGCCAGTGCAGGAGACGTTAAGAGACACAGGATTGTCCCTGGGTGGGGAAGATCCCCTGGAGGAGGGCATGGCAACCCACTCCAGTATTCTTGCCTGGAGAATCCCATGGACAGAGGAGCCTGGTGGGCTACAGTCCATGGGGTCACAAAGAGTCAGACACAACTGAAGTGACCTGGCACACATGTATAAAATAGGTAACAAATGAGAGCCTACTCTATAGCACAGAGAAATATCTCAGTGCTCTGTGGTGACCTAAATGGGAAGGACATCTAAAAAAAAGTGGGAGATATGTGTATACCTATGGCTGGTTCACATTGCTGTACACAAGGAACTAATTCAACATTGTAAAGACACTATTAAAAAGAAGATGAAAGAAAAGAACTTGTTGATGTTCAATGCTCAGTTGCTCTGGAATGTATTTCCCCTCTTTGTTTTCAGATCTCACCTTGAGGCTGGGGATGGGCCAGAGAGGCTTGTCCCAGCTTGGCAAGGACCCCAGTCTTTGCTCTTGCTTCCCTCTGAACTGGGCAGATGCCACCTGTGGGGAAGGAGAGATGGGTTGAGTTGGGAGATTGGGACTGACATATAAACAGTACTATGTATAAAATGGGCTTCCCAGTTTGGCACTAGCGGTAAAGAACCCCCCTGCCAGTGCAGGAGACGTTAAGAGACACAGGATTGTCCCTGGGTGGGGAAGATCCCCTGGAGGAGGGCATGGCAACCCACTCCAGTATTCTTGCCTGGAGAATCCCATGGACAGAGGAGCCTGGTGGGCTACAGTCCATGGGGTCACAAAGAGTCAGACACAACTGAAGTGACCTGGCACACATGTATAAAATAGGTAACAAATGAGAGCCTACTCTATAGCACAGAGAAATATCTCAGTGCTCTGTGGTGACCTAAATGGGAAGGACATCTAAAAAAAAGTGGGAGATATGTGTATACCTATGGCTGGTTCACATTGCTGTACACAAGGAACTAATTCAACATTGTAAAGACACTATTAAAAAGAAGATGAAAGAAAAGAACTTGTTGATGTTCAATGCTCAGTTGCTCTGGAATGTATTTCCCCTCTTTGTTTTCAGATCTCACCTTGAGGCTGGGGATGGGCCAGAGAGGCTTGTCCCAGCTTGGCAAGGACCCCAGTCTTTGCTCTTGCTTCCCTCTGAACTGGGCAGATGCCACCTCCATAGTGAGGATGGAGAGGTGCCTGACAGCTGTCCACGTGACCCCACCCTGCTCAGCCCGTGTCCGCCCTAGCATTCCCTGAGATAATCAGTCTCCTCTGCTCCTGGCTGGACTGGTCCCTCCCTGCCCTCCTGACACAGCTTTGCCATCTCCTCCACCCTCCTCTTTCTCCCACACCCTCATCTAACCTGCCGGGAAATTCTACAGCCTCCACCTGCACATCTGTCCAGGACCAGCCACCTCTCACCACCTCCATGGCCCACACGCATCATCAGTCACCGGGTTCAGCTCAGCCACCTTGTCCTGGATCTCCTGGCTGTCACCCCTGTCCCCCACATTCTGGTCTCCCACAGCGGCCAGAGGGCACCTGGGAACCCCTCAGTCAGGTCATCTCCCTCCTCTGCCCAGAATCCCCCATGGCTCCTACAGTACTTGGTATAAAAGTCAGGGTCCTCACTGTGACTCACAAGACATGCTCAATTACCTCCTTGCGCTCACTCCCTTCCTCCCTCTCAGTCACTCCCTCTAACTCCGTTTCTCCTTGCAGTTACTGTTCTAAGCACAGTGCAGCCCCAGGGCCTTTGTATAGGATGTTGCCTCTACCCCATGCATTTTCTTGACTGATTTCCTAGTTTCTTTCAAGGGTGGATTTGGGATCTTCGCCAAGCTGAAACAAGCCACCCTGGTCTACTCTTACTTCTTTCCGGAAGACCTGGGATTTCCCTGGTGGCATACTGGATAAGAATCTGCCTGCCAGTGCAGGGAACACAGGTTCAATCCCTGTTCCTGGAAGATCCCATATGCTGTGGATCAACTAAGCCCAGGAGCCGCAACTACTGAGTCTGAGTGTTGCAACTACTGAAGCCTGTGCGATTAGAGCCTGTGCTCTACAACAGTGAGAAGCCCAAGCACCACAACAAACAGTAGCCCCCCACTTGCCCCAATAAGAGAGAGAGCCTGTGTAAGGCATCAGAGACCCAGCAGAGCCAAAAATAAAAAACATTAAAAAAAAAGAAAGAAGCCTGAACGTAGCTGCAGTTTAACCCTGCAGCAGCTAAGAAGCTGTGACTTTGAATTTGCCTCAACATGTCCGAAGTCTGTTTTCCAATTATGACAGGTGAGAGTGCCTGGCCAAAAAGACGTCAGGTTATAGGGCTAGACATTGTCTTATTTGCATAACTGGAACCCATGACAGTTGCACCCATGGACAGATCTCCAGGCGAGTTGCTTGTTTCATAGGAGAGTTGGGACCCAGAAAGTTCTGAGCTTAGGACTCCCCAGGAGGCTCAGATGGTAAAGAACCCACCTGCAATGCAGGAGACGAGGGCTCGATCCATGGGTCGGGAAGATCTCCTGGAGAAGGAAATGGCAACCCACTCCAGTATTCTTGCCTGGAGGATCCCATGGACAGAGGAGCCTGGAAGGTTACAGTCTATGGGGTCAAAAAGAGCCAGACACAACTTGGTGACTAAACAGCAACAACAGCAAAGTCCTGAGCTCAGGGGCATGCCCATGCCAGCCCCATGGTGGGGGTGAGAGCCAAGGAACACATAGGACTGGGACCTGGACTCTCTCCTTTTCTACCAGGAAGCCTCCTCGATACTGGAACTGCTACCCCGTCACCACTGAGCCCTCACCACTAACTGACCCTCCATGTGTATGCGTGCATTTGTGCCCACGAAGCTTCTGGATTCATGTGTGTGCGTGTGCATGCCTGCCACCTGCAAGGCACATGTGTGTGCATTTTGCACCCTTAGTGCATGCGTGAGCCCCACCCTCCTTCTGCTGTCTGCTCACATGCCCGTGCGTGCCTGTCAGGGCTGTGGTGTAGCTTCTCCAGCCAGGTGGGGGCCCTGAATCCACACTCACCATGGCCGAGGGAGGCTCCCACGGTGCCTGCCAACATCACTGCTTACTGCCTGAGAGAGGAGGGGCTGAGGGCCAGGGTCCTGTTATACAGGGGGTCCCTGGAGCTGCTGTCCCAGGGGGTGCCCAGACACTAACAAGCCCCCCAGGGCTCAGGCTGGAAACACCCCACAGGGTTTTTCCCTCTGGGAAACTGGAGACCCCAGGGTCTGCTTCCCCAGCCCACAGGATCTGATGGCAAAAACAAGTGGGAAAGAACTAATGACAATCTCTTTTTTTGGATGGTGGTCCCAAATGCACACCTCACTCCATCCATTCTCCCCAGTGACCCTCAGGGCCCAGCAGGCGCTAGACAAGGCTGCTGCCCCGAGGAAGGTGGGCCCTCTACACCCTGCTCTCGAAGGGGGAGAAAGAAGTGCATCATTTTGATGTTATTCAGTTGCTCAGTTGTGTCTGACTCTTTGCGACCCCACGGACTGCAGCACACCAGGCTTCTCTGTCCCTCACCAACTCCCAGAGTTTGCTCAAACTCATGTCCATCGAGTCAGTGATGCCATCCAACCATCTCATCCTCAGCGTCCCCTTCTCCTCCTGTCTTCAATCTTTCCCAGCATCAGGGTCCTTTCCAATGAGTCAGTTCTTTGCATCAGGTAGCCAAAATACTGGAGCTTCAGCTTCAGCATCAGTCCTTCCAATTAATATTCAGGGTTGATTTCCTTTAAGATTGACTGGTTTGATTTCCTTGATCAAATAGAAGACTCTCAAGAGCCTTCTCCAGTACCACAGTTTGAAGGTATCAATTCTTAGGCATTGTCCAGCTCTCACATCTGTGCATGACTACTGGAAAGACTATAGCTGTGACTATACAGACTGTCGTCAGCAAAGTAAAGGAGAAAAGTGGAGAGATAGATAGCTCCAGAAGGAATGAAGATTCTGAGCCAAAGTGGAAACAACCCCCAGTTGTATCTGGTGGTGAAAATCAGTTCAAAGCTGTAAAGAACAGTATTGCATAGGAACCTGGAATAATAGGCCCATGAATCAAGGTAAATTGGAAGTGATCAAACACGAGGTGGCAAGAGTGAACATCGACATTTTGGGAATCAGTGATGTTGCTGTACACGTGTTTTGTTGTTTTAGTCACTAAGTCGTGCCCAACACTTCTGAGACCCCATGGACTGTAGCCATCCAGGATCCCTCTGCCCATGGGATTTCCCAGGCAAGAATACTGAAGTGGGTTTCTATTTCCTTCTCCAGGGGATCTTCCCGACCCAGTAACCAAACCCGCATCTGCTACATTGGCAGGCGGATTCGGTACTGCTGTGAAGCAGTGAAGTCGCTCAGTTGTGTCCGACTCTTTGCGACCCCGTGGACTGTAGTCTACCAGGCTCCTCCGTTCATGGGATTTTCCAGGCAAGAATACTGGAGTGGGTTGCCATTTCCTTCTCCAGGAGATCTCCCCAACCCAGGGATTGAACCTGGGGTCTCCCGAATTGTAGGCAGACGCTTTACCTCTAAGCCACCAGGGAAGTCCCTATACTGCTGACCACCTGGAAAACCTTTGGCCAATATCTCTCACATTATTTTCCCCTCCGTCAATTCCCGGTAACCACCACTCTACTCTGTTTATGAGTGTTCTGAGAGGACACTCATGAGCTTTCCTAGATTCCCCACATAAGTGAGATTATGCTTTTGGTATCTGATTTATTTCACTTAGCATAAATGACCTCAAGGTCCATTTCTGTTGTTACAAATGGCAAGGTTTCCTTCTTTCTCATAACTGAATAATATTTCAATATGCATATATACCATATTATATACAATATAGATACATATATATAACATTGTATGTATTTCTTGTCTATTTTCATCCAATGCCAGACACTTAGGCTGTTTCCACGTCTTGGCTATTATGAACGCTGCTGCAATGAACATGGGAGTCCGAGCTGAGCAATTTAACTTCACGAGTTAAATTTCTCAACTCTCCATGAGTACAGTCTCATGATTTTTCATACCCACCCGCTGTACACCTACACCCCCTGTCATAGTTGAAGTTCCCCCAGAAGCTGAGACAAGGATTTGAGTGTAGGTAAGCTTATTTTGGAGGTCCTCTCAGAACACACCAGTAGGAGAGTGGAGAAAGGAGAAAGGAAAGAAAAGGAAGCCCGTAACGCATGTGTTATCAATTAAGTTGTATCTGTGTCATGAACTTGGGTTCATTCCCACTGGAAACCACTGAGGGCAGTAGACAGTGCTCACCTCAGAGAGGAGAGGGTTCTGAGGTACGCACACATCCTCTTCAGTCTGATCCTGGGGGCTTTAATTTCCCAGTGCTGCAGGTGTGAATAAAGTAAGCGTCTGGTGGCTTAGAGGTTAAAGCGTCTGCCTCTAATGCGGGAGACCTGGGTTTGATCCCTGGGTCAGGAAGATCCTCTGGAGAAGGAAACGGCAACCCACTCCAGTATTCTTGCCTGGAGAATCCCATGGATGGAGAAGCCTGGTGGGCTACAGTCCACGGGGTCGCAAAGAGTCGGACACAACTGAGCGACTTAACTTTCTACTTTCTAACTTTCTGTGGCCAGAAAAAGCCTGCAGGCAAGTAGACCCAAGCACTGGCTATTGGAATTGAGACTGAAGTGGTCACATCAAGGAGATGCAGACGGAAGGCTGCCAGCGTCGGCTACACCTGGTTTTTCCTTTCATCTCTGACCACTCCTAAAGCTCTTTCTCTCCTCTCCAATTTTAATACTAGAACTGGAGTCCAGGACTCTAGTCTTGACTCTCCTCTCTTTCCCTAGGTGATTAGTGCGATTATATGGTGTTAAATACCACTCTTGTATCAATGTTCCTCAAATCTATATCCCAGATTAACCATGGCCAGTT
>SJYR01005738.1:17330-28539 GCA_006410655.1 Kobus ellipsiprymnus | reverse complement strand
TTATGATGCCCTCTGTGCTTCCAGGGCTCGCCACAGACTCGGCAGGGAGAGTGTTTCCTGGTGTTTGGAAACCTCTCTTCTTAAAGTTCCTTTCCTGGGTCGGCCTTCCCTATCCGGGACGGAGCTCCCTCCCCACCTCCTTTGTCTCTTTTTTCGTCTTTTATATTTTTTCCCTACCTGTTTTTGAAGGCAATGATCTGCTTTCCTGGGTGCTTGATGTCCTCTGCCAGCATTCAGAAGTTGTTTTGTGGAGTTTGCTCAGCATTGAAATGTTTTTTTGAGGAATTTGTGAGGGAGAAAGTAATCTCTTCATCCTAATCCTCCACCATCTTCCCAGAATTCCTGAAACTATATTAATGTGGTCATTATCACCTCTTTGTTCTGGGATCATTGGTTGGCTGGGAGAATCTTTCTGATGGTAATGCAATGCAAAAGTATAAGCTTTTTTCTGGGGCTTTAAATATGTATATCAGTAGCCATTAATTTTATATAAAAATCAGTTATTTATAAGTATCTATATATTTAAGTAAATATATCTACTTCCAAATTAAAACCAATGTTTTTTGGAGTTTTCTGAGGACTCTAAATTTTAGCATTCTACAAAAAACCACCTCAATTGCTTGACAAGGTTGGAGAGTTCTTGCAGTCTAGAGTTTGTAGAAAAGGGTGCTTCGTCAAATGTAAAAAATCAAAATTGTTTATTTATACTTTCAAATTACTTAGACTCTTAGCTTTTAACTAAAATTATTCTTTTAATTTGTTTTAAATATTCAAGCGTCCATTCATTAAAAATGTCAAAATAAATGTAGATATATCTCTATGAATAGAAAAGGATAAAATGCATGTATCTGTAGCATAGCTTCTATAAAGACAAGAAAAGATTTTCAATATACATAGGTGAGTGTAAAAAAAAAGCAACTTGAAATACAATGAGCATAGTATTACTGAGTTAATTCTTATAAAGAGTAAAATATTCTATTTTTACAGGTGCAAAGCAAAGAGCCTAAGTTTGGGGCAGTGATTAGAGGCATGATAACTTCTGTAATGTCCGAGATGTTTCAGCAAGATATATTTTACTAATGTGATTAACAGATTATATGTTAAAAAGCAGAGACATTACTTTGCCAATAAATGTCTGTCTGGTCAAAGCTATGGTTTTTCCAGTAGTCATGTAGGGATGTGAGAACTGGACCAAAAAGAAGGCTGAGTGCCAAAGAATTGATGTTTTCAAACTGTGGTGCTGGAGAAGACTCTTGAGAGTCCCTTGGACAGCAAGGAGATCAAACCAATCAATCCTAAAGGAAACCAACCCTGAATATTCATTGGAAGAGATGATGCTGAAGCTGAAGCTTCAATACTTTTGCCACCTGATGTGAAGAGCGAAATCGTTGGAAAAGACCCTGATACTAGGAAAGATTGAAGGCAAATGGAGAAGAGCGCAGCAGAGGATAAGGTGCTTAGATAGCATCACTGACTCAATGGACATGAATCTGAACAAACTCCAGGAGAGAGTGAAGGACAGGAAAGCCTGGCATGAAGCAGTCCATGGGGTTGCAAAGAGTCAGACACAACTTAGCAACTGAATGACAACAGCAGTTTTGTCTTGAGTTTATAAGATAGAATACACATCCTAGTCATAAAAAATAAGAATTCTGCTGAGGGCGCTGGGAGAGGGACAGTGTTCAAGAAGCAACTTGACACAACTTCTCAGTTCTAGTAAGTTATTTAAAGTTTCAACATAAGCACTTAGTGGCTGTGTGAAGTGAAAGTGTTAGTCATTCATCATATCCAATTCTTTGGGACCTCACATATGTAGCCCACCAGGCTCCTCTGTCCAAGGGATTCTTCAGGCAAGAATACTGGAGTGGGTAGCCATTCCCTTCTCCAGGGACCTTCCCAACACAGGAATTGAACCAATGTCTCCTTAATTGCAGGCAGATTTCTTACTGTCTGAGCCACGAAGGCAGTGCCAGTGCTTGTGTACTTCACAATAAATAGAGTATAAAGAATAAGAGACAACTTCTGAGTGTTTGGATAAATAATTCAAGTGTTCTCAGTGACTACTGGTATTTTGAAAGAAAGAGCAAAGAGAAATGCAAAAAAAAAAAAAAGAAGAAGAAGAAGAAGATGATGATGATGANTGTACTTCACAATAAATAGAGTATAAAGAATAAGAGACAACTTCTGAGTGTTTGGATAAATAATTCAAGTGTTCTCAGTGACTACTTGTATTTTGAAAGAAAGAGCAAAGAGAAATGCAAAAAAAAAAAAAAAAGAAGAAGAAGAAGAAGAAGAAGATGATGATGATGATGAATAGAATACTAAAATTTATAAGAAAAAGCAGTAAACTGGGAACACAGACATCTCTGGGGTACCAGGTCTTATCTGTCTGCATGTAAGGAGCCGCAATTCTTACCTAAGTGTGGGAGTCATGATGCTCTGGGTGGAGGGGNAGAAGAAGAAGAAGAAGAAGATGATGATGATGATGAATAGAATACTAAAATTTATAAGAAAAAGCAGTAAACTGGGAACACAGACATCTCTGGGGTACCAGGTCTTATCTGTCTGCATGTAAGGAGCCGCAATTCTTACCTAAGTGTGGGAGTCATGATGCTCTGGGTGGAGGGGAACCGTAAGATAATGTTACCGAAAGGAGGGTGTGGGGTCTGGCTGCTCACCACTCAAAAGCCAATAAACAGTCCAGGATGGTAGAAAGGAAAATTTGTTTTATTTCAGATCCTGGCAACTGTGTGGGGGGAGGGTGGCAGAAACCTGTTCAAAGGCTGACACCCCTCCCTTGACAAGCAGGAAGAAAGGCTTTTATAGAGAGATTGTGGGGGTGGGGTGCTACATGCAGTCATCTCTAAACAGTCATCTTCAGATTGGTTATCAGTGGTCTGACCAGCATCATCTTGAATGTTTTAGGTACAGTTCATCTTCAGCTCCAGGGTCCAATTATTCAAATTTCTTTGTGGTCAATTCTCAGAATTGTGGCAGCTCAAGTCTTGGGTACAGTCTGGTCATCATGTAGTTAACTTCGCCATCTAGGGTTTTTGTATCTGTAAGACAGCTCACAGGATATGGATCAGAATATTATAAATAGCCCTAGAGAAAGAACTAAAGGCCTTTGACTATGCTTAATGACTACCTTATTATAATTTAGTCTCTTTTGACTGCTTTCCATTATTTTAGACTTTCTCATTTCTCTGATTATTCTTTGACTAAAGTTTTCCACAGGCAAAAGAAAAGCAGAGGACTTGGGGGTTGGGGGAAGTGGGGTGTAGGAAAGACCATATAGTCCTGCTCCGTTTCAATAAGAGTGTCCATAGGATCACCCTCTCCCTGCTCCTTAAGAGGAATACTCTGCTGAGCCATTCGACTTTTCCTGCCTCCCAGTACTGAAGCCCTGTATTCTACAGTTGATCATGGTCCTTATATTTTGCATATCTCGGTAATGGCTCCAGGATTTCACAACCAGGTATGGGGTCTTTGCCCTTCTCCACTTTAAGTATCATGTCCATATACAAATCAAATAATCAATCTGCACCCACTTCAAATGTGCAATTCTCCTTTAAAACTAAAATATTTACTAACAAGGCAAAGTTAAATCAGAGTTCAATTATAATAAGAAAACACATAGTGCTAGGAATAAAACAAGAAGGCATATATACTTAAAAAGAATATTTTTATGTGAAAAATGCTAGTCACATAATCCTACATATAGTTTGAAACAAATTTTCAAAAATATATAGATATGTAAACCCTTGTAGATTAATATTTAGAAAGATTAATGTGTTATTGCAAAGTTTAAATCATAAGTGCCTTCATAACTGAGAAAGAAAATGCATGTCCCCTTGTGTTTTGGACAGGCCAGCTGTGGGTAAGGGAAATTTTTTGTATTTTGCTGTATCAGTACATATATAATTTCTTTGAAGTGAATATTCATATATTTTGATATAACAAAAATTATAATTGCTATCAAAGAAAAAGAAACACATGTATGAATAACTTTCTACTTCTCAGTTTAATGTGTTCACGTCTAACTAACATGGTATTTCTTCTTTGGACTATGGTGGCAATTTACAATTTTTCTCTTGGTGTGTTTGCATTTTCCATACCAGTTGCTGCCTGCAATCTCTGTTCCTGGAATCCATTTTCCACAAGATGTACATTCTTTGGATGTGAGATAAGGAGAAAGAGTAAATCAAACCCAATCACCCCTAATATGCTACCTTCACCTCACTGCTTGAAAATTTCTAGCTGCTTCATGAAGCAGACAGTACAAAGCACATTTCTCAACAAGCAAACCCCCTGGAAACAAGCCTTCATCCACTCCTACCAAAAAAAAACCCTACAAAAGAATGTCTCCCAGGAGTGATCCCAGATTCACCTCCTACCACACTCTTATAACTTTTCCTAGCTGGGAAATTCATTCTGTACTGAATACCATTTAAGCAATGGCTCAGCCCTTTGCTGTGTGTTTCCTGTTTAATTATTTCATATCATATATCTTAGCTTCCTCAGCTCAATTCCCTCTCATTATCATCCCCCAATCGTCTCTGCTGCCGCTCCAGATTTCCCTATCTAACTCCTTCAGAACATGATCCTAGTTGCTCGATCAATCTTTCATATTCTCTCATCAAGACTCCTCAACTACAGACTGTCAATCTGGGTGATCAATTTAGACCCACAACAGTCTCTTTCATTATGTGACACTCAGTTTGCTTTCAGGCTCTACAGTCATCCACTTTTCACATCCACCAAGAGTAGATGGATTCTCAGCATCTCCAATGTTCAAGTCTTAAATTCTTGAGTCATGCTCCTGGATTTTTGCATATACAAGGTTTCAATTCCCCTTATTGTCAAGTTTCCATTGACAAGAATGGAATGTGGTTTCCAGTTTGCTCTAGCACAAACTTCTAGTTTCCAGATCTCTGAGAATACCAACTTCCGGCAATCAGCAAAGAAGAGGTGACATCTTAGCAAAGGTCCTTTTTTTATCTATCAGACAATAGGAAGTCCCTGCTCTAAACACTTCTAAAGTATGGAGCTCAAGGAGAAGACATTCATTGCAGCACTGTAAGAAGAAAATACAAGCTACTCAAATGAACAATTAATAAATTATAAAAAAAAATGAAAAGTCATCTCAATTTTAAGGAATGCCAGTCCACAGACCCAAAGACTGAATTACTTCTACCTATGTTGGCAAGGAAAAATTTCCTTGTATGCTATAAAAAGTGGTCAAGTTTTAGGGTGATTTTCAGTAAATGTTTCATAATTCCAAAAGTATATATTTATTAATATTTGAATATTTAAGTCTTATATAACTGTCAAGATTAAAATATAGATTCTGTGTATACCGGAAAAAATATAGTTTTGTGATGGTTCAGTTCAGTTCAGTCGCTCAGTCATATCCGACTCTTTGCGACCCACATTGCAGCACGCCAGGCCTTCCTGTCCATCACCAACTCCCAGAGTCCACTCAAACTCATGTCCATCGAGTCGGTGATGCCATCCAGCCATCTCATCCTCTGTCGTCCCCTTCTCCTCCTGCCCCCAATCCCTCCCAGCATCAGAGTCTTTTCCAATGATCAACTCTTCACATGAGGTGGCCAAAGCATTGGAATTTCAGCTTTAACATCAGTCCTTCCAAAGAACACGCAGGACTGACCTCCTTCAGAATGGACTGGTAGGATCTCCTTGCAGTCCAAGGGACTCTCAAGAGTCTTCTCCAACACCACAGTTCAAAAGCATCAATTCTTCAGCGTTTAGCTTTCTTCACAGTCCAACTCTCACATCCATACATGACCACTAAAAAAACCATAGCCTTGACTAGATATCAGTCCTTCCAATGAACACCCAGGACCGATCTCCTTCAGAATGGACTGGTAGGATCTCCTTGCAGTCCAAGGGACTCTCAAGAGTCTTCTCCAACACCACAGTTCAAAAGCATCAATTCTTCAGCGTTTAGCTTTCTTCACAGTCCAACTCTCACATCCATACATGACCACTAAAAAAACCATAGCCTTGACTAGACGGACCTTAGTCGGCAAAGTAATGTCTCTGCTTTTCAGTATGCTATCTAGGTTGTTTGTAAGGCTCGGAGAACCACGCTCTAAAAAGGACATTCAGGGACAGCCTCTAGTGGACCGACAAATTTTATTATCCAGCTTTCACAGATATATGGTCTCAGGAAGCAGAACATAAAGCAGACTTGCACGTAGCCTTTGTCGATAAAACCTCAAAGCATTCAAGCATAAAATACAGTTCCCACCGCTCAAGCCATAACATAGCTTTGGCAAAACTCTAAAGGGAATCTTATCATGAAACAACAGTCCTTGACCCAGAAACAAGTGGTCAGAAGGAAGCCTCTGAACGCCTCAAGGCCGGGAGTATGACCCATCGTTATTCATTCCCAGCCTTGGGCACTCAGTGAATGCTCATAATCCTTTGTTATGTTTGTCCTAGCTTCCAACCTTCATCGTGAGTGGAGCAAACACATTTTCAGTATTTGCTTAAAGCCTTCCAGCTCCTCCATAGTTGGTCATAACTTTCCTTCCAAGGAGTAAGCATCTTTTAATTTCATGGCTGTAGTCACCATCTGCAGTGATTTTGGAGCCCAAAAAAATAAAGTCTGACACTGTTTAAACTATTTCCCCTTCTATTTCCCATGAAGTGATGGGACTGGATGCCATGATCTTCGTTTTCTGAATGTAGAGCTTACAGGTTTCTCAAGAGGCAGGTCAGGTGGTCTGGTATTCCCATCTCTTTCAGAATTTTCCACAGTTTATTTTGATCCACACAGTCAAAGGCTTTGGCAGAGTCAATAAGGCAGAAATAGATGTTTTTCTGGAACTCTCTTCCTTTTTCCAAGATCCAGCGGATGTTGGCAATTTGATCTCTGGTTCCTCTGCCTTTTCTAAAACCAGCTTGAACATCTGGAAGTTCATGGTTCACATATTGCTGAAGCCTGGCTTGGAGAATTTTGAGCATTACTTTACTAGTGTGTGAGATAAGTGCAGTTGTGCGGTAGTTTGAGCGTTCTTTGGCATTGCCTTTCTTTGGGACTGGAATGAAAACTGACCTTTTCCAGTCCTGTGGCCACTGCTGAGTTTTCCAAATTTGCTGGCATATTGAGTGCAACACTTTCACAGCATCATCTTTCAGGATTTGAAATAGCTCAACTGGAATTCCATCACCTCCAGTAGCTTTGTTTGTAGTGATGCTTTCTAAGGCCCACTTGACTTCACATTCCAGGATGTCTGGTTCTAGGTGAGTGATCATACCATCATGATTATCTTGGTCGTGAAGATCTTTTTTGTACAGTTCTTCTGTGTATTTTTGCCACCTCTTCTTAATATCTTTTGCTTTGTGATAGTAGATAATAACTATTAATAGGAGTCTAGATCAGGGTAGGAATCGATCATATATGTCTTGTGTTTTGGGTTTATTTTTTCAACCAATATTTACTCATGTTGTCCTTGTTATCAAATTTTTTTCAATTTAAATAATGCAAGAATATAGCTACTGAAAAGCACCATCTAATGCATGACATACCTCAACTCTGTGTGTGCTCTGCCAAATTCCGTATGCATACAGAATATCTGATACCTTTCCTTAAATTGCAATTTATAACTCAATAACCACTGAACTTTTAACAGTAAGGAAGCAAGACTTATTGTGATGCAACCTCATGGACCATTATTAAATGTTCATCTCAAAATATTTGAACACTGATACTTGAGTTGTCTCACAAATCTTTATCCCATCTCCAAACTCACACAAGTGTGATGAAAAAAGAAAGATACAAGTGCTTGAAAGAAATACACAAGAGTCTTTATTTGCAGAGGGCAAGTTGTCTATCAAAGAAACTTCACAGAGTTTATTGAAAGATATTGAGTTCTACATCTATAGGAAGATCAACTTGAAAAATGCAATGCTTTTTCTATCTAAGGAAAAAACAGTTTTAAAATACTATGGGGAAATTGTTTGAAATTTAAGAATAATACTAGGAATAATCCTCCAAGAATGCATGAAGCTCTTAAGCAGAAAACTGGAAGGTATAATTGAAATAAATCATAAGCTACACAGGGTGTTATATTGCAGGTGTTGGGAAATTGTAGTTTATTTAATATAAATTTATTTATTTTAGTTGGAGGTTAGCCATAGTTTTATAAGGAATCTATTACCTCCAAATTAATCTACAGAGCCAGTTCAATCAAAATCAAAGTCCCAAGACATTTTTTATGGAACTTACTAATGTTTATATAGTATAAAAAATGTTTAGATAGTATAAAAAATGTGAAAGAGAAAATAGCACAGTTGTAAAGAATGACATTTATCAATTGCTATTTCTTACCCTTTGCTTTGTCTTGGTCAAGTTTGAAACAAGTGTTTCTCTTTTTCCTACAGGTCTCTGAACTAAGTTTATCCACAAGCCTGAGTAAGAACCAAAATAAAGTAGAACATGGCTTCATTTTTAACTTCTCCTGGCAAATGGCTGATCACATTAAAATCAATTTCCTCTCACAAACTGAGGATAATTTCCCCTTACTTGTCCAGCTTCCCCTTCCAAAAATTAAGTTTATCTCTGCCTGCTTCCTCCTTTACACTATAAAAGAAAAACTTTTTTCAATACGATTTTGAGATCCTCACAGATTTCTGAGATCAGAGCATTCTCCCTATTTCAATAGACTTTCTGATGAAACTCTATTCGTATCCAACCAGATTCACACATTTAACAGAAAATGCAGAAATTTGCTTCATAGCACTTATAAAAACAAAACTAAAGCATTTTAACTGTGTTACTGGTCTGGAAATGGAAAAATGGATTCATGAAACTGAATAACAAATACACCATGTATAGAAATTTAATGTTCAGTAGACATGGTATTTCAAATCAATGGATGAAAGATGGCCTGTGAAGTCAGGAAAGTCACAATAACTCCTCCAATAAATCACATCAAGATAGCAGGTTATTTATTCAAGAAAAATTATTGAATGAACAAATTCCAAGTATACTAACAATCTACCAAATAAACATTGGAAGATGAAGAACAATGCCCTAGGCAAAGCTAAAATCCACATAGTAAATATTTGAAAACTAGACCAAAATAAAAGTTTGTAATGACATAGCTGTCAATTTCATCTCACTTCAATAGGAATGAGGATGATGTTTACCCTGTTTACTATCAACATGAGCACAGACATGCAGCATCATCAAGTGAGCGTGATATTCACAGATACTCCTATCCACAGAGGTCAGAAAATGTGCTGTGAACAGGGTGTGCAAGTCATCTTGGACCCATTGCACAGCATTCAACTTTTTGATGGATGCATCCTCAGTATCTGGCTTTCCTGCCAACATAGTTACTGATTCCCATCCCTAGAGGCAGCATCAAATCCCAGTTTAGAAGGAGTGATTTGACTGTATCTGGTTAATAATGCCTTTGTTCTTCAGATTCCTGGGGCTCCTACTATGGGCAGGAGACCAGCTGAATTCAGAGAGAATACAACTGTGACTTATACACATATTTCATTTTAAAAAATCTGCATTTGAAAGGAGTAACTTCACCCTAATTTCCGTGTTAAAACCCTATTTGGTGTTACTGAGCTTGCTTTTCTTCATTCTTTTATCCCAGTGAAAATGGATGATCTTGTTCTAGTTTCCAAAGTAAGATGATTTGGCATTCCCTTTACTGAGAATATTCTTAGGGGCTTAAAATTATTGACACTGTTGCTTCCAGCATAGCTGCCTCTCAAATTAAAGTGAATATCTTCTCTCTTTTGTTTACTCTTCTCCAGGAATGAAATAGGCAACAGGTTTTCAAGGGGGGAAAATATGGTAACAAAAGACACCACAATCAGAGTTTAAATGTGATACCATTAAAAATTCTGCATTTTGTTTTTTCAAAGCAAAGATATACACACATATCATGCATATGTATATATTCTTAACAATTTCAGTAAATACAATGAATAAAATAGTTTGCAAAAGATATGAGTATATAATTCACTGAGTACCATGAAAATACAAAAATATGTGAAAATTTCAACTACACGGATAATCAAAGAAATACAAATTTATTTGAAAGCATTTGATAATGCATAATTTCAAGATTCCTAAGTCTCTTAATGTTTAAATGCAAACCTTACAGAATCTTATAAATGTAAAGTTGAATGTTCCTTTACAAATTATCTAGACTGATTCTTTACAAATTATATACTTTCATTCTATTGAGAGGGAAAAAAACAACAACAACAAAAAAAACCTGTTCCTCCTTCAGAGACAGTGGCTCATAAGCTTGAAGTTTTGACCTTTCTGTATCCACAGATATGTCAGATCAGTTTATTTTTCTTGCTTGGTTCTTGTCTCATCATAACAAAGATTTGAAATGACAGAATAATCACAGTTCAAGCAGGCAGGGTTTCTCAGCTCTTGTCTCCTCTTAGCACGGATTTGAGACAATAGCCTAGTTATAGCTCAAGTAGGCAGGATTTGTTAAGGAGACAGCAGATAGTGCACCCTCAAGGTTATCGCCTCATCAACAGACTAGTTACAGCTCAAGTAGTTACAGTTGGCTCTTGAGTTAGAGCTCAAGAAGGCAGCAGGCAGTAGACAGTACACCCTCAAGATGGGAGAGCAGGCTGACCCCACAGGAGAGATTTGATCTCTCTTGTCTTCCCTTTTTATACTTTCTGTCTCATCCTCCTGGAGTCTCACTGATTCAGCCTTACGCAAAATAGAACTTGTACCACCACCAATCAAGAAAGGGAATGCCAAAAGGCATATGCTCAAGACCAATAAGGGAATGGAACATGTTCTGGGCATGTTTTCTTACCAGAGGCTCTCACTCCAGTCTTTAGCTTCCTCTTTTGCAGGTTTTTCCTTTGTTTGCCCTCTGCATGGCTTTTACTAGCCACCATCTTGGACTCCCCTTTCCATTTTAACGACCTAATATATAATGAATTAACCTCCTAATATTTTTAAGTTCCTATATCTTCATTTTAGTTCAGTCACCCAGTCCTGTCTGACCCTCTGCGACCCCATGAAAATCACAACACGCCAGGCCTCCCTGTCCATCACCACCTCCCAGAATTCACTCAGATTCACATCCATCGAGTCCGTGATGCCATCCAGCCATCTCATCCTCTGTCGTCCCCTTCTCCTCCTACCCCCAATCCCTCCCAGCATCAGAGTCTTTTCCAA
>SJYR01005736.1:47126-60976 GCA_006410655.1 Kobus ellipsiprymnus | reverse complement strand
TCCTTATTAGATTTCTGTGATATAATGTAGTTTTGTTATTTGGGATTATATAACAGAAACACAATCACACACACACACACACACACACACACACACATATATATACATATATATATATCCTATATTGTTTTTAGTTTGAGTTTAGAGTCTGTTTATTTCTTCTCTCATCTCCTATAGTTTTTGGCTTATGAATATTTTTGCTTTGTCATTGAATTATATATGTTAATAACATTACAACTTCGTTATGCATTCTTGTTTTTGTAATATATTAATATTTGCTTCTGTAAGGATTTTAAAATTTATACTAATATCTGCACATATTATTAACTATGTTTTGTGTATTTACTTCTTATAAAATTAATTGAGATAAAGTATTAACGCTCTTCATTACCTAAACTATGTGATTATGTAAGTGACCAAGAGTCAACACATCACTCTTAGTTCAAAAACGAAAATTGGAAAAACAAAGATAAAAATCAAAAGTGAATTGCTACTTGAATGTGATCTAGTAAACTGACATCTTTGAACACTGGTTTCCTTATTCCTGAAAGAGACATGAAATTACCAACTGACCAAAAAACAAACAAACAAACAAACAAACACAACCTAAAAACAGAATTATTTTTTATTCTATGGACTTAAACCTAGAAAATAAGGGGCTTTCCTGGTGTCTCAGATAATAAATAATTCACCTGTAATGTAAGAGACCCAGGTTCAATCCCTAGGTCAGGAAAATCCCCTGGAGGAGGAACTGCCTACCCACTCCAGTACTCTTGCCTGGAGAATCCCATGGACAGAGGAGCCTGGTGGGCTACAGTCCATGGGGTCACAAAAGAGTCGGACATATCTGAGCGGCCACGCACACACAAACCTGGAAGGCAACGTCTCAGTTAGTTCAGAAAAACTGCTCTGAAAAGGGAAGGGAGGAGTCAGAATGTATATGCATTTTGCAACAAAAACCAGGTAGTCAGACCATCAGAAGATTATCGGAAATTAAAGAAAACCAGAAAGCTCATGTTAACAAATTTAGGGCTTTTCTGCGCCTGGGAAGAGAAAACAGTCTGGGCTCCTTGAAATAATCCCTTCGAGCTGCACCTTGACTACCTAGGGCCGGTACACTGTTCTTTTCTATCCTGTGTTCCCTCAGGGCGCAGCTCTGTTTCCATCCAGAGTTCCTCAGGGCTCACCAGCCTGAGCGGGAAGTGGGGGTGCAGGAGCCCTGCTGATGGCTTGGTGGCCTCAGCATCCTCTGTCGGTCGGCATGACAAATCACATTTTTCCTTCACGGAATAAAATGTTTTCAAAGTTATATTTCAACCACGAACATCTTGCTTTCTATCAGTTTCTGCTACTTTCTCTAAAGCAATCAATGCACTTTATTTGTGCCTTGATTTAAATTATAGTGTCACTCTGCCATCTAGTGGATATGCTCTTTGCATCACTCGTTGCTGCTGCTGCTGCTAAGTCGCTTCAGTCGTGTCAGACTCTGTGCGGGCCCCAGAGAAGGCAGCCCACTAGGTTCCTCTGTCCCTGGGATTCTCCAGGCAAGAATACTGGAGTGAGTTGCCATTTCCTTCTCCAATGCATGAAAGTGAAAAGTGAAAGTGAAATCGCTCAGTCGTGCCCAACTCTTTGCGACCCCATGGACTGCAGCCTACCAGGCTCCTCCTTCCATGGGATTTTCCAGGCAAGAGTACTCGTTAGGGAAAGACAAATTCATACTCTTTGCTACTTATTTGCAGAGGGATGTTACGCTACTTGCGGCTCAGAAGGTAAAGGATCCGTCTAGAATGTGAGATTCTGGCTTCAATTTCTAGATCGGAAAGATACCCTGGAGAAGGGAATGGCAACCCACTCCAGTATTCTTGCCGGGAGAATTCCAGGCACAGAGGAACCTAGCGGGCTATAGTCCACAGGGTTGCAAAGAGTCAACCATGACTGAGCAATTAGCACTTTATACTCTTAGATCCTATGAAAAAATTCTACCAATTACTATGTAATTTTGCTGAGAATGAGACCACAAATAGGTAAGGTTAAATTGGGAACGTTGGGGGCAAATAAAACCAAGATTTCCTTCCCATTATGTCAATCTAGTATTTAAACTGTATATAGACTTAAGGGGAAAAAATAATTTCTTGTGTAATAAGAAATAATACTGGACTGAGATGATCAGATTTACTTTAATTCTTTAATCTTTTCTGAAATATTTGCCAGACTGGAGGCCCAGACCAGATCAAAGAAAGATAAATAAAACTGCCTGTGAGCACACTGAGTAACCCTAGATACCAGGGTGCCCGTGATGACCTGCACTTCATACTTGCCATTCTCAGAAGTATCTACACATAAATACATGTGGGAAAAAAAGTGCAAGTGTTACTTGCTCTGTCATGTCTGACTCTTCATGACCCCATGGACTATAGCCTACCAGGCTCCTCCATTCATGGAATTCTCCAGGCAAGAATACTGGAGTGAGTAGCCATTCCCTTCTCCAGGGTATCTTCCCAATCTAGGGATAGAAGCCAGGTCTCCTGCATTGCAGGTCAAATCTTCACCATCTGAACCACCAGGGATCTATCTAAAATTATGTATTTACATGTCATACTGAATTTAGGAGGCTATTTTGAATTGAATTTCTTACGTTTTTTAAGTATGCTTTACCTACATACTTACATACTGGAGAAGGAAATGGCAACCCACTCCATTATTCTTGCCTAGAGAATCCCATGGACAGAGGAGCCTGGTGGTCTACAGTACAAGGGGTGGCAAAGAGTTGGACACGACTGAGCAACTTCACTTTCACTTTACCGACATATACTTATAGGAATGATCTCTTCAGTTATGTGCTGTGCTCAGTCACTCAGTCATGTCCGACTCTTTGCAACCCATGGGCTAGAGCCCACCAAGCTCCTCTGTCCATGGGAATTCTCCAGACAAAAATACTGGAGTGAGTTACCATTCCCTCCTCCAGGGCATCTTCCCAACCCAGGGATCGAACCTGGGTCTTCTGTATTGCAGGATTCTTAACCATGTGAGTCACCAGGGAAGCCCCTCCTCAGTTATAGACAAAGATTAATAAAGTTGGTATTGAACTCAATCCTTATGTGTTAAGGTGGTTAGAATGTACTAAATTATAGTAATAGATTTTTTATTAGATGGAGTAGTTAAATCAACCTGTTACAGATGTGTAAATTATGGATTTTGAGAATTATATAATTTTAAAACAGTAGTTTGAGAACACCAAGCAAAAAGTGATCTTAGTGAAAGCTCTAGGCCAATGTGAGGACCAGTCACAGAATATGGGAAATGTAGAGAGACATTGTGGAGTTTAATATTTTGTCTGCATTCTTCCTGAAGAGTCTCCCCTTTCCTTTTGTTTACATTAAAGTTTGTGTCCCTAGAGCCTCTTCTTATATACTTTTAGTGAAACTAGGCAAGCCAGAGACTCTGAGTCATTCACACTATTCTGTTTATTGACACTGGCGAAAAAAAAAAAGAAAATTCTTTTATTGTTGTTGTTCTGAAATTAGCTTCCTGTAGCTTTTAAAAGTTAATTCATTTAAAATTAAATTTCTCTCCTCAGGACACAGAAAAAAGGTCAGTGTTTCTTTCATATTTTAGCCTTGAAATATTTGAAGACAGTGGTAAAAGTCTCCTTTTGTTTTCCTTCTGTGTTCCAGATGTCTTTAGGCCTTTGATTGGTTTTTCAGATGCTCCAGCTCCCATATTATACCTCACTGTTTATTACTTCACATTGTAGGTGCCTATATAATTATTGTTAGTTTCTGGGAATCATTGACTCATCTGCATTGAGATGCTGTCAAGAACATAATGTTTGCTTGTGAATCAAAATGGAAATGAGAGTTACTTCTTTCTGTTTACATCAACTACTAATGCAACCACATTGAATGCCATGATTATAATATTGAAACTGAGCCAGTTTCATTCCCATTGTAGACACCATTCTGTAACCACAATCTGCATTACTACATACTTGTCTTGTGGGCATGGAACTCTATTTCAACTCTATTCAGCAATTGATACTAATCCTAATTGCATTCTTTACACAATTTAGATTCTCTGGACCTCTGATCGTATCTTATACTTTTTGTTGTTGTTCAGTCTCACAGTCATGTAAGACTCTTTGCAACCCTATGTCCTGCAGCATGCCAGGCTTCTCTGTCCCTCTCCATCTCCCAAAGTTTGCCCTGCATAAACTGTACTTCTAATTGAAAAAAAATTTGAACATTCAAATTCCTACCTTGGTTCAGACTGTCTTCTCTGCTTAATATGTCTTTTGTTTTTCTTTCTTATCCCTTCAATCTATCTTAACACTATAGTTTGACTCAAAGTTCAAAGTACTATTGTGATTTTATTGATCAGGAAATATCTTGGTCATTATTCAAGTATCTTGACATGTGAGGAACACTCTTAATATGCTTGACAAAAGCTTAATGAAAAATAAATAAGCAAAACAGAAAAATATTATGCACAGTGGCAATGCAGAAAAGTGTAGTATTTTTGAAAGCAAATTATTATTTCTCTCACTACATTATAATTATACCATAACAATCCCATTGTTGAACTTCCCAGGTGGCGCTAGTGGTAAACAACCCAACGGCCAATCCAAGAGAGACAGGTTTGATCCCTGGGCTGGGAAGATTCCCAGGAGGAGAGCATTGCAAAAACCATTCCAGAATTCTGCCTGGAGAATCCCATGGACAGAGGAGCCTGGCGGGCTTCAGTCCATACCTTCTCACAGAGTCAGACACCACTAAAGTGACTTAACACACATGCACCCAGTCACATTATCATAAGCCATAATTGAGAACAAGCTTAAGTCTCTGCATTGCCACTCAGAGGACATCTGCCTACTGATCTGGAAATAATTTTAGACTTGAACATCAAGAAATGCATTCTATTGCATAGATTGACAAAGTGTGATCTGCAAACCAAATCTGTCCTATTGTCTTTTATAAATAAAATTTTATTGGAACAAAGGCATGCCTATTGATTTATGTATTGCCTATGGGTGAATCCAGGCTGCAAGATGCAGAAGTCCATAGCTGAAATTGAGACTATGTGGCCCACAAAGGCCAAAATATTTACTGTACTACTTTTTCCAGAAAAAAGTGCTGCTCCCTGTTTTATTAAATTAAGTCACTGGAGTTGAGATGTTTATATTTTAAGATATGGCAGCTTCTTAAATAATAGATATACTATACTTCCCATAAACCTAGACTATAAATTGAAAAATAGAATACTAGTTTTTTTTTTTGCAATTTCAATAATAAATGTAAGAATAAAAAAGAATTGTGCTCATATTTGTAATAGTAATGCAAGTTGTATTATCTTAAGAAAACCAATGGTTTTTACAGAAAATGAAACTCACAACACAATGTTAAAGAAAGGATAAAAAACACTATAATATGATTCATATTGTATAAGTTTTACATCCAAACACATCAATATGTCCCTCAGATACACAGAAAATGAAAGTCTCTCAGTCCTGTCTGACTCTTTGCAACCCCATGGACTATACAGTCCATTTTCCAGGCCATAATACTGGAGTCGGTAGCCTTTCCCTTCTCCAGGGGATCTTCCCAACCCAGGGATCAAACCCAGGTCTCCTGCATTGCAGGCAGATTCTTTACCAGCTGAGCTACAAGGGAAGACCAAAAATACTGGAATGGGGAGCCTATCCCTTCTCCAGGGGATTTTCCTGACCCAGGAATCAAACCAGGGTCTCCTGCATTGCAGGCAGATTCTTTACTAACTGAGCTATGAGGGAAGCCCACAGATACAGAGGGACAACCAGAAATTCAACAAAAATTAAGAATCTTTGGATTGTTATCCAATAGCTGATTTTGCTTTTGCATATTTATGCATTTTGCAAGTATTTAAAGACAAAAATATAGTGTCTAGTTCAACATTTTTAAAAGATCAATGGACTAGAGTGCATGATGAAATTATTCCCCAAACTTTGGAAAAAAATGCATATGCAACCAAAGTATCACAAGGGCATTATTTCATCTAATTGCCCCATTTGTGGTCTCAAGACAATAGTTAAATAATATTCTCTAAAGTTAACCTCCTTAGGGTTTTGGTGGCATGTATATGTGACAGTTTGATGTTAGGGTTCAGATTTTTTGGTCTCCTTTTCCCTTTGTCAAGTCTGAATATATTTTTAATACATTATAAGAGAAATTCATTTTTCTGAAATATTCATTGCAATATACTATAGATTTCTATTACTATTTTTCAGGCTTATTACTATATTAAAAAAATTGACTTCTCAGCAGAAATTTTCCTAGAATCCATTAAACTTAGAAAAGAAGCTTTATTAAATTAGCCAGTCAAATTCTTCTACACTCAGGTGAGTTGATTTTTATTTCATTTTAAAAGGAATATAATATATTCCTAATATGCTCCATTAATCTTTGCAGGAGGCAAACAAGCGTGTGTATAATCTAACTGCCAGGTTACCTGTTTAGTTGACTAGAAGTTTTTGATTGTTTATCTTTCACCACATTTATTATTGTTCACTAGGCTACATCACTAGGACATTTATTTATTTATTTATTTTTTCTGGATCACAATATTTTCATTTGCTTTATACATACAAACTTTAATAATAAGAGCTATAACTTGTCATTTGTGCTTATATGGATTATATCCTGGAACAATGCTCTAAGAAACAAATTGAGGCTGAGATTTTATAATTTTATAGTTTCTAAAATGCCTGTTGCAGGACTGAGTACATAGTGGGTCTGCAATGGGAAAATTATTCCAGGGTAATTGCACAGAAAAGAAGATAAATACTATGCACACCACCTGTGCTCACAGCTGAGCATGGCTGACACTTCCTGGGCTGCATGGGTGGTTGGGAACATTTGCTCCAAGCCTGTTGACAAATACAGAGTGAGTGTGGGAAGTGGAGCCATAAGCTACAGGTGTGGAGAAGGAATGTGGGGAAGAAGGAACAAGTGTGCATCAGAAATTGTATTCATCTTTGATGAAGATTTCCCTTTCAACCCTGGACTATTCAAACTTTGTTACCATAGACATAGGGAACACATCCTGACTTTTTGAAAAAGTGTTTTCAGTTAGAGAATATGTACTCTATGATTTGTATGTTAAATTGAAACATACTTTCAGGGAATCAGAAATTAATTGCATGTTTAGGAATGTAAAGGAATAACTGAAGAAAAAGAGTGGGGGAATATGTGAATGACATAGTTATACATGTACAGGAAATCTTGAAGTGTTATATGTGTTCTTGGAGTATAAAGTTATAAAACCTGAGTGAAAATAACAGAGTGTTTAATTTCAACTCCTAATGAGATATGGAATTTTTAGAGAATTCTATGTGGAATGAACTTCCCTTTATACTGATTGCCATTTCAGGTTTTGGTAAGAATTTAGGAAGTAGCTTTGAAAAGAATGAATTTTAATGTCAGAAAAAGACAGTAGAGGCATTTTTGGGGAAAAGAGGGTAATTAAAAAAAAAAAAAATCAGTGCATTCTTTTTCCCCATAAGTACTCTCATTCTATGCCTAGGTCAGGAAGATCCCTGGAGGAGGGCATGACAACCTATCCAGTGTTCTTGCCCAGAGAATCTCATGGACAGAGGAACCTGGCAGGCTATAGTCCATGGAGTCCCAAAAACGTCCGACAATACTGAGGGAATAAAATTACATTTCATTCAAATTTTGCTTCAGATTTCTCTGAATCAACTTTTATATTTTGTCCACAGAAACCAAGAAAACCAGAGTGCTGAAGTCACTTTCATTCTCTTGGGCTTCTCAGAATATCCTGAATGTCAGATACCCCTTATCCTGTTATTCTTAACCATCTACTCCATCACTGTGCTGGGGAACCTGGGCATGATCCTAATTATCAAGATAAATCCCAAACTCCACACCCCTACGTACTACTTCCTCAGACATTTGTCCTTTGTTGACCTCTGTTACTCAACAGTAGTTACACCCAAGCTACTAGAAAACTTGATTGTGGAAGACAGAACCATCTCCCTCACAGGATGCCTCATGCAGTTCTTCTTTGCCTGCATATTTGTGGTGACAGAGACATTCCTGTTGGCAGTGATGGCATATGACAGATTTGTGGCCATTTGCAACCCTCTTCTCTACACAGCTGTCATGTCTCAGAAGCTTTGTTCCTTATTGGTGGGTGCATTATACTCTTGGGGTACAGTCTATTCCCTGAATCTTACCCACTTTTTATCCGAATTCTCCTTTAGAGGAAATAATATCATAAATAACTTTGTCTGTGAGCACATGGCCATTGTTGCAGTTTCCTGCTCTGACCCCTACATTAGCCAGGAGGTCATTTTAGTCTCTGCCACGTTTAATGAAATAAGCAGCCTGATGATTATTCTCACCTCCTATGTTTTCATTTTTATCACTGTCCTGAAGATGCCTTCAACTGGGGGGTACCACAAAGCTTTCTCCACCTGTGCCTCCCACCTGACTGCCATTACCATCTTCCATGGTACCATCCTTTTCCTTTACTGTGTTCCTAACTCCAGAAGTTCATGGCTCATGGTCAAGATGGCCTCTGTCTTTTACACAGTGGTCATCACCATACTGAACCCAGTGATCTACAGCCTCAGGAACAAAGATGTGAAAGAAACTGGTAGGAAGCTGCTGCTGCTACTGCTGCTAAGTCGCTTCAGTCGTGTCCAACTCTGTGCAACCCCATGGACTACAGCCTACCAGGCTCCTCCGGCCATGGGATTTTCTAGGCAAGAGTACTGGAGTGGGGTGCCATTGTCTTCTCCGGTAGAAAGCTAGTCAATACCAAATTATTATGTCAATGAATGTAAAACGGCTTAGGTTTGCTTTTTCATTTACAAGAGCACTGTGGAGAACTGTCCAAGTTTTCTAGTATTTTTAATTGCATTTCAAATTCCATTTTTTAGAAAGCAAAACAGTGCACACATTTAACGTAATTCCCTTGTTGATACATCGTTCAACAACTTTAGTAAACTGTAGAGAATTAGCAATAAAATAATAAATAACACCTAATTAAAGCCTAGACTATTTATGTATCTAGATAAAGTGTTTGTCATGTAAAGATTTCTGAGTAAAGACATATTACCATTGGCTGTTCAGGTGAGTCTTCTTTTCTTCTTTTCTTAAGTCATCGAAGAATGGATTTGAGTTGTCATGAAAGTTTATAGTTAACCATGAAGGAGTTACATCAGTTGAATCATAGTAACTAAAAGTTGTTCAACAGTAGGACACTAAAGTTAAAAAACATGCCTGTACTCAGTCATGTCTGACTCTTTACAATTCTATGGACTTTAGCCTGCCAGGCTTCTGTGTCCATGGCAAGAATACTGGAGTGGGTAGTCATTTTCTTCTCCAGGGGATCTGCATGACCAATAATCAAACCTATATCTCCTGCACTGCAGGCAGATTCTTTACCAGCTAAGGTATCAGGGAAGCCTAAATTTAAAGGATATATTTATTTAACACCACATAGAAAGAATTGGTACATTATAAGTGCAAAGAAGTCATGTCTCTGCCCCAGCAAAATCCTGAATATGATTTGGTAACATTGTACTTGTTAATATAAAATTTATTTGTTCATTGTACATAAATTATCAAAAATTAAATTAAGAAATGCACACTTCAGAAATAGTTCCAGTTAAATCTAAATAGTCTTTCATGTCAGTCAAATTACAGATAAAATAGCTATTGATGTACAATGATAACATAGCAGAGAACTTCATTGGTAAGTAACATTAATGGTGGATTGTATGGGGGCCCTGCTAATATCAATTAGAGCATCTTGGTTAACCTGATTTAATTTTGCCCAACTAGCAAACTCATGGACTTCCCTGGTGGCTCAGATGATAAAGAATCTGCTTGCAATGCTGCAGAACTTGATTTTATCCCTGGGTGGGGAAGATCCCCTAGAGAAAGGGAAGGCAACCCACTCCAGTATCCTTGCCTGGAGAATCCCGTGACATAGGAGCCTGGTGGGCTTCAGTCCATGGAGTTACAAAGATTCAGACACGATTGAGCAACTAACACACTTCACAGTAAACTCACATCCAGTCTATAGAGCGGATTTTATTTTGACATATGCTGTGGTGCTTCCCAGGTGGCACTAGTGATAAAGAACCTGTGTACCAATGCAGGAGATGTAGGAGACATGGGTTCAATCCCTGGGTTGGGAGGATCCTCTGGAGGAGGCTATGACACCCCATTCCAGTATTCTTGCCTGGAGAACTCCATAGAGATTGAAGCCTCGTGTGCTACAGTCCATAGAGTGGCAAGGAATCAAACACCACTGAAGTGACATAGCATGCACACACCTTGATATCAGCTGTACCCAGCCCCTCCTCCCTAAATAAACTCTACTATCACAAAAAGGTATATATTATCTGCCAGAAATTGGGGGAAAAGCCTAACACCTCTTTGTGAAAGACTATTTTTTTTCCCTGCTAAGCAATTTGTCTAATAGTAATTCTATGTTCATCCATGTGAGAGGAACCACCAAACTTATTCTACAGTGTCTGTAGTGATTCCCTGGTGGCTCAGATGGTAAAGCATCTGCCTGCAATGTGGGAGACTCAGGTACGACCCCTGGGTTGGGAAAATGCCCTGGAGAAGGAAATGGCAACCCACTCCAGTACTCTTTTCTTTATATATATATATTTTACTTTATTTTGCTTTACAATACTATATTGGTTTTGCCATACATTGACATGAATCTGCCACGGGTGTACATGAGTTCCCAATCCTGATCCCCCCTCCCACCTCCCACCCCATATCATCTCTCTGGGTCATCCCAGTGCACCAGCCCCAAGCATCCTGTATTGTGTATCGAACCTAGACTGGCGATTCGTTTCTTACATGACAGTATACGTGTTTCAATGCCATTCGCCCAAATCATCCCACCCTCTCCCTCTCCCACAGAGACCAAAAGTCCGTTCTATACATCTGTGTCTCTTTTGCTGTCTTACATACAGGGTTATCATTACCATCTTTCTATACTCCATATATATGTGTTAGTATACTGTATTGGTGTTTTTCTTTCAGGCTTACTTCACTCTGTATAATAGGCTCCAGTTTCATCCACTATACATTGACATGAATCTGCCACGGGTGTACATGAGTTCCCAATCCTGAGCCCCCCTCCCACCCCATATCATCTCTCTGGGTCATCCCAGTGCACCAGCCCCAAGCATCCTGTATCATGTATTGAACCTAGACTGGCGATTCGTTTCTTACATGACAGTATACGTGTTTCAATGCCATTCACCCAAATCATCCCACCCTCTCCCTCTCCCACAGAGACCAAAAGTCCGTTCTATACATCTGTGTCTCTTTTGCTGTCTTGCATACAGGGTTATCATTACCATCTTTCTATACTCCATATATATGTGTTAGTATACTGTATTGGTGTTTTTCTTTCTGGCTTACTTCACTCTGTATAATCGGCTCCAGTTTCATCCACCTCATTAGAACTGATTCAAATGTATTCTTTTTAATGGCTGAGTAATACTCCATTGTGTATATGTACCACAGCTTTCTTATCCATTCATCTGCTGATGGACATCTAGGTTGCTTCCATGTCCTGGCTATTATAAACAGTGCTGCGATGAACATTGGGGTACATGTGTCTCTTTCTATTCTGGTTTCCTCGGTGTGTATGCCCAGCAGTGGGATTGCTGGGTCATAAGGCAGTTCTATTTGCAATTTTTTAAGGAATCTCCACACTGTTCTCCATAGTGGCTGTACTAGTTTGCATTCCCACCAACAATGTAAGAGGGTTCCCTTTTCTCCACACCCTCTCCAGCATTTATTGCTTGCAGACTTCTGGATCGCAGCCATTCTGACTGGTGTGAAGTGGTACCTCATTGTGGTTTTGATTTGCATTTCTCTGATAATGAGTGATGTTGAGCATCTTTTCATGTGTTTGTTAGCCATCCGTATGTCTTCTTTGGAGAAATGTCTATTTAGTTCTTTGGCCCATTTTTTTGATTGGGTCGTTTATTTTTCTGGAGTTGAGCTCCATAAGTTGCTTGTATATTTTTGAGATTAGTTGTTTGTCAGTTGCTTCATTTGCTGTTATTTTCTCCCATACAGAAGGCTTTCTTTTCACCTTGCTTATAGTTTCCTTTACTGTGCAGAAGCTTTTAATTTTGATTAGATCCCATTTGTTTATTTTTGCTTTAATTTCCAGAATTCTGGGGGGTGGATCATAGAGGATCCTGCTGTGATTTATGTCGGAGAGTGTTTTGCCTATGTTCTCCTCTAGGAGTTTTATAGTTTCTGGTCTTACATTTAGATCTTTAATCCATTTTGAGTTTATTTTTGTGTGTGGTGTTAGAAAGTGATCTAGTTTCATTCTTTTACAAGTGGTTGACCAATTTTCCCAGCACCACTTGTTAAAGAGATTGTCTTTACTCCATTGTATATTTTTGCCTCCTTTATCAAAGATAAGGTGTCCATAGGTGTGTGGGTTTATCTCTGGGCTTTCTATTTTGTTCCATTGATCTATATTTCTGTCTTTGTGCCAGTACCATACTGTCTTGATGACTGTGGCTTTGTAGTAGAGCTTGAAGTCAGGCAAGTTGATTCCTCCAGCTCCATTCTTCTTTCTCAAGATTGCTTTGGCTATTCGAGGTTTTTTGTATTTCCATATAAATCTTGAAATTATTTGTTCTAGTTCTGTGAAAAATACCGCTGGTAGTTTGATAGGGATTGCATTGAATTTGTAGATTGCTTTGGGTAGTATACTCATTTTCACAATATTAATTCTTCCGATCCATGAACATGGTATATTTCTCCATCTATTAGTGTCCTCTTTGATTTCTTTCATCAGTGTTTTATAGTTTTCTATATATAGGTCTTTAGTTTCTTTAGGTAGATATATTCCTAGGTATTTTATTCTTTTCGTTGCAATGGTGAATGGAATTGTTTCCTTAATTTCTTTTTCTGCTTTCTCATTTTTAGTGTATAGGAATGCAAGGGATTTCTGTGTCTTGATTTTATATCCTACAACTTGACTATATTCATTGATTACCTCTAGTAATTTTCTGGTGGAGTCTTTAGGGTTTTCTAGGTAGAGGATCATGTCATCTGCAAATAGTGAGAGTTTTACTTCGTTTCCAATTTGGATTATTTTTATTTCTTTTTCCTCTGCTCTGATTGCTGTGGCCAGAACTTCCAGAACTATGTTGAATAGTAGCGGTGAGAGTGGGCACCCTTGTCTTGTTCCTGACTTTAGGGGAAATGCTTTCAATTTTTCACCATTGAGGATAATGTTTGCTGTGGGTTTGTCATATATAGCTTTTATTATGTTGAGGTATGTTCCTTCTATTCCTGCTTTCTGGAGTGTTTTTATCATAAATGGATGTTGAATTTTGTCAAAGGCCTTCTCTGCATCTATTGAGATAATCATATGGCTTTTGTTTTTCAATTTGTTAATGTGGTGAATTACATTGATTGATTTGCAGATATTGAAAAATCCTTGCATCCCTGGGATAAAGCCCACTTGGTCGTGGTGTATGATCTTTTTAATGTGTTGTTGGATTCTGATCACTAGAATTTTGTTAAGGATTTTTGTATCTATGTTCATCAGTGATATTGGTCTGTAGTTTTCTTTTTTTGTGGCATGTTTGTCAAGTTTTGGTATTAGAGTGATGGTGGCCTCATAGAATTAGTTTGGAAGTTTACCTTCCTCTGCAATTTTCTGGAAGAGTTTGAGTAGTATAGGTGTTAGCTCTTCTCTAAATTTTTGGTAGAATTCAGTTGTGAAGCCGTCTGGACCTGGGCTTTTGTTTGCCGGAAGATTTCTGATTACAGTTTCAATTT
>SJYR01005735.1:4659-24362 GCA_006410655.1 Kobus ellipsiprymnus | reverse complement strand
AGTATATGTATTCTATTAATTTTTGACAGATTGATATTGAAACTTAACTAAAAATATTGATTGATCTACTTAAAATAAGTGTAATATATAGAAGAAACATATGTAACTTTGTTCTGTATTTTCCAAGTCTCTTGTAAATGTGTTATCATACTTTCATGATTTAAAAATTAAAAAAAAAAAAGAGAGAGAGAGAAAAGCTAATATCATGGCACGTAGTTCTATCATTTCATGGCAAATAGAAAGGAAAAAGTGGAAGCAGTGACACATTTTAACTTATTGAGCTTCAGAATCCCTGGGGATGGTGACTGTAATGATAAAGCTAAAAGACACTTGTTCCTTGGAAGGAAAGCTGTGACAAACCTAGATACTGTATTAAAAAGCAGAGACAGTACTTTGCTGACAAGGATCTGTATAGTCAAAGCTATGATTTTTCCACAGAACTGGAAAATGTCAATTTTCATTCCAATCCCAAAGAAGGGAATACCAAAGAATGTTCCAACTACCANACAACTGACTGAAAATTTCAGCCTAGAGGCCTGGCAGCGCTGACCTCAGGAGGAAATAAAGACCCAGTTTTGGGGGCCGTATGATGCCTACAGCCTAAGATTATCTCACAATTTGAAAATGCCTTGATTTAAGGCTAATTCCATTCAAAATGTTTGATACAATTCCTGATAGGTGCTTATGGCAACTCCTTGAAGTCATGGGCTATATATTTAATATTCCTAACTGATGTATCAATGTTCAATATGTGGACGGACTCCAAGTGTATGGGCTGGCGGACTGATGTGGACTTAAAAAACAAACAAACAAAAAAAAAAAACACCTAATTCCGCTTCATTGACTATGCTAAAACCTTTGACTGTGTGGATCAAAACAGACTGGGAAAATTCTTAAACAGGTAGAAATACAAGGCTACCTTATCTGCCTCCTGTCAAACATGAATGCAGGTCAAAAATTAACAGTTACAACTGGACATGGAACAATGGACTAGTTTCAAATCGGGAAAGGAGTACATCAAGGTTGTATATTGTTATCCTGCTTATTTAACTTATACGCAGAGTACAAGCAATTTGAAGTGCAAGCTGAAATCAAGATGCTGGGAAAATATTGGTAACCTAAAATATGCAGATGACACCACACTTATGGCAGAAAACGAAAAGGAACTAAAGAGTCTCTTAATGAAGGTGAAAGAGCAGAGTGAAAAACCTGGTTTAAAACTCAACATTCAAAAAAAGAGGATCGTGGCCTTCAGTCCCATCACTTCATGGAAAATAGATAGGGAAACAGTGAGAAACTTTATTTCTTGGGCTCCAAAATCACTGCAGATGGTGACTGCAGCCATGAAATTAAAAGAAGCTTTCTCCTTGGAAGAAAAGCTATGACAAACCTAGACAGTTTATTATAAAGCAGAGACATTATGTTGCCAACAAAAGTCTGTGTAATCAAAACTATGTTTGTTTGTTTGTTTTTCAGTAGTCAGGTTTGGATTTGAAAGTTGGCCTACAAAAAGGCTGAGCACCAAAGAACTGACACTTTTGAACTGTGGTGTTGGAGAAAAGTCTTGAGAGTCCCTTGGACCGCAAGTAGATGAAACAAGTCAATCCTAAAGGAAATCAATCCTGAAATTTCATCTGAAGGACTGATGCTGAAACTCCAATACTTTGGCCATCTGATGCAAAGATCAGACTCATTGGAAAAGATCCTGATGCCGGGAAAGACTGATACCAAAAGGAGAATGGGGAGGCAGAGGACAAGATGGTTAGAAAGCATCACTGACTCAATAGACAAGAATTTGAGCAAACTTTGAGAAACAGTTGAGGACAGAAGAGCCTGGCATGCTGCAGGCCATGGTGTCATAGAGCCTGACACTGCTTAGTGACTGAACAACAACAAATAATTAGTTATGTTGAGCATTTTCTCATTTGCCTGCTGGCCATCTGTATGTCTTCTTTGGAGAAATGTTTAATTCTCTGCCCATTTCTCAGCTGAGTTGTTTCTTTTTTTGTTATTGAATTGTATGAGCTGTTAGTGTATTTCAGAGACTAAGCCCTTGTCAGTCACTGAGTTGCGTCATTTGCAAATATTTTCTCCCTTCTGAAGGCTGTCTTTTCCTTTTGTTTATGGTTTCCTTTACTGTGCAAAGGACTTCCCTGGTGGCTCAGAAAGTAAAGCGTCTGCCTACAATGCGGGAGACCCAGGTTTGATCCCGGGTTGGGAAGATCCCCTGGAGAAGGAAATGGCAACCCACTCTAGTACTCTTGCCTGGAAACCCCATGGATGGAGGATTCTGGTAGGCTACAGTCCATGGGGCCTCAAAGAGTCAGACACAACTGAGCAACTTCACTTTGTCTTACAAAAACTGATAAGTTGATTAGGTATTTGTTTATTTTTGCTTTTATTTTTCTTGCCTTTGGAGACTGACCTAAGGAAACATTGAAATAATTTATGTGACAGAATGTTTTGCCTATGTTCTCTTCTAGGAGTTTTATGGTATCATGTCTTATGTTGAAGTCTTTAAGCCATTTTGAGTTTATTTTTGCATATGGTGTGAGAGTGTGCTCTAACTTCATTGATTTACATGCGCTGTTCAAGATTCCTAACACGACTTGCTGGAGAGACTGTCTTTTTGCTGTTGTATAATCTTATCTCCTTAATCAAAGATTAATTGTCCATAGGTGTGTGGGTTTATTTCTTGGCTTTCTATTTTGTTCCATTGATGCATATGTATGTTTTATGTCGATATCATGCCTTTTTGATTACTATAGCTTTGTATTGATAGTTTTGTCTGAAATCTGGGAGAATTATGCTTCCTAGTTTGTTCTTTCTCCTTACAATTGGTTTGGCAATTCTGGTTCCATATAAATTTTAGTATCATTTGTTCTAGTTCTGTGAAAAATGTCACAGGTAATTTGACAGGGGTCACATTAAATCTGTAGATTGTTTTTGAAAGTATGGTCATTTTAGCAAAATTAATTCTTCCAATCCAACTGCATGGGATATATTTCCACTTCTTTGAATCATCTTCAATTTCCTTTGTTAATATTTTATAGTTCTCAGCATATAAATCTGTTACTTGCCTGGTCATGTTTATTCCCCATGTATTTTTTGGTGTCATTCTAAAATACATTGCTTTTTTGTACCTCCTTTCTGATATTTCACCATTAGTGTAAAGAAATACAACTGATATCTGTATGTTGATCTCGTATCCTGCTCCCTTGTTAACTAAACCTTTACAATTTGTATAGCCTTGATGTCTTGTCTTTATAAACCTTCTTTCATTTTGTAGTCCTGTGCAATGTAATTTAAGTGCCTCTTAAATCTGTGTCTCATGACCTGAAGTCCTAACAAACCCCCAATAAACACTTCTTTATTTCAGTTAGATTACCATTTCTTAAGTTCTGGTTAACAGGTTCATTGAAGACCATGTTCCTGACCAAGAAGCTGAGGCTCTGGCTTGTGAGGGACCTCAGTTGATAATGTTCAGCAGACCTCAGTATTATCCCATCTGAGGCAATAGAGAGCTGGAGTCATTTTTCTACCAGTTCTCATCATGTATTTGTCGGAGGTGCTACCTGGAGATTGCCTCCCCCAACATTGACTGTCTCAACAGGAGAGAAAAAAAAAAAAAATATATATATATATATATATATATATATACACACCCTGCAGTGTTGAGCTCTTGGTGGTGTAATGGACTGGCATGGACCAGGAGCATGCTGCTACAGAGATCCAGGTGGGATGTGCCCGCTGTCCATCACTGGAGCTCCAGGTGCTGGTGCCTTCAACTCTGTGAAAGATTATTCCCATCAGAATATGTCTTACTTGCAAACTCCACATTGTTGTCTTTGGAATCAAATCTCTTTTTGTGAATACCTTGGCTTCCATTCAGATATTAAGACAACTTTCGTATTACAATCTGTTAGGTAGCACTTTTATCAATGTACTAGTTGACACAAACCTTTATTATTACTCATAAAATTACTGAGACTTTATATTTATTTAGCCATCTTACTGTGGCCATGAATTCTACAAAGTGACTATCTACATCAAGAACTATTTACATTACCATGCTCTAAATTGTTTGCTCTCTTAATTTCTTTTAGTGTCTTGGTGACAAAGTTTATATGCAGTCATTTGAAAAGTCAGCCATTCATCCTGTTGCTCACAACTCATTTAAGAACCAGGATAACTTTTGTGTTCTCCCCATTGCTGGAGTGCTGCCTGGGCCTTGACAGGTTTAAATGCTGAATTTTAAAACCACAATTAAAATGTTTCATTGCCTCCTCATGAGGCTGAACTGTTCCTTTTTCATGAGTATTTTAGATACCATAACTCTTTTTGCCATCTTATCCACATTCTGTTTAAGCACTGTAACACATAAGATGATTCAAATAATTGTTCATTTAGAGTTGAAATTATGCTTAAATAATCAAAGTAAACTTCATCTTAGTTTCATTATAAAAATTATCTTGACTTCATAGAGAATAAAATGTTACACTCTAGAATTTGTACTGTGTCGATTTCTCAGTGGTGATTTTTCTTAATTATTTTCTAATTTTCCTCTGTGTTCTTATATTCATTGTAATATTTTCCTATCAAGTTAAATAGTTATAAGGAAATACTAATATTTAAATAAAGTAGGCAGTTTTGTATAAATACTGTGTTGTAGAAATTGATATCTATTCATATTGCCTTATTTGAAGATATTGCTCATGTCACACTGTTATTTTTTCTGTCACACTGTTCTTATTTTTAAGCAGTTTTATTGAGATATAATTCACCTACTATCCACTCATCTAAAGTCTACAATTTGTTATGCCCAGAGTCCGAGTCCCCAAAACTGAGAGAATAAGACGTCCACAGCAATGCAAAAACATAAAGGGGTTTTATTACTAGCCGGAGCTAGGGCTCCCGTCTCATCCAGCGCAGTGGAGTCTTGACGAGAGCCCCAAGCTCTGAATTACAGCTGCTTATATACAGGTGGTCTTTTGTCTGAGCAATAGTTTAGTTGGTGTGTGGTAACTGACTCAACCTTGGGTCATCATGGTGATTGACATAACCTTGATTGACTCAACCTTGGGTCATCATGGTGTTTGACTTAACCTTGATTGACTCAACCTTGGGTCATCGGGGACCTTGGTGTCATCAGGGACCTTGATGTCATTGGGGGCTTCCTAGAATTATGACTCATGCTTACAAGAACCTGAGGCTTAGGCCTAGTGTGGCCTGTTGAGCCTGTCATGGCTCAGGTCAGGTCCCAACACAATTCAAATGATTTTAGTACATTCACAGAGTGGCACAATCACCACCACAATAAATTTGAGAAAATTTTCATCACCCCATTAAATAAAGAAAACAGCTATTAGTAATCACTCGTATTCTCCCAGTTCCCATAGGGAAATGAGATTTGATGATGAAAGTAGAGGTTGGAATTATTCAAGGAAGGGCCATGAGCTGAGGGTTATGGGCAGCATACAGAATTTTAAAGAACAAGGGAATATATTCTCCCTTAGAGCCTCCAGAGAGAAATACATCCCTGTTGACGCCTGGATTTTGCCCCGTAGAGGTCCATCTCAGACCTCTGATTTACAGAACTAAAGATAATAAATTGTGACCTCGCTGGTGGTCCAGTGATTAAGAATCTCCCTTACAAAGTGCAGGGCACAGGTTTGATTCTTGGTTGGGGACCTAAGATCCTACATGCCACAGAGCAACTAAGCCCACACACTGCAACTACTGAGCCCTTGAGCCACAACTAGAAAATCTGTTCACCTCAACAAAAATGTCCTGCATGATGCTATGAAGACCCCACATGCCACAACTAAGACCCAAAGCAGCCAAATAAATACTTAAACAAAATTAATTGTCTTTCATTTTAAGCCACAAAATGTGTAGCAATTTGTTATAGTGGTAATAGAAGACTACTACACTAGTCTATTAGAAACAAGGTTGTTTATTTTGGGGTATTAATCTTGCATCTTACAACCTTGTTATATTCACTTACTCATTCTAATCATTTTTAGACAGTTCCTTAGGACTTTCTATATACAAGATCATATCTTTGAATAGACATAGTTGTACTCTTTTTTTCCAATCTGGATGCCTCTTACTTTTTTTCCTTGATTATCCTGTCTAGAACCTCCAGTACAAGTTTGACTATAAGTGGCAAGAGTAACATCCTTATGTTGTTCCTGATTGTAAGGGCAAGATGATGTTACTTTAGGTTTTTGCAGATGCTGTACTTCAAGATGAGGAAGAGGCAGATAGAGCAGGTGGTTAGGGTGTAGGCTCTGGATTGGCTGGTTTGCATATGGAGGGTGCAATTGGGGGCAAGCTAGATATTGCTCATCCTGAGAGGGGCAGTCCCTCTAGGATCAGCCAGGCCTCAGATCAAAGCATCTGAAAACAGAATAATAAAAGTGATATGCTTAATAGCTCTGTATTCTATTGAAATGGTGTATCACTTTAATTGATATTTGGATATTAAACCAACACTGCATTCCTGGATAAACATCACTTGATCACAGTGCATAACCCTTTATATGCTGGTGGATTTGATTTGCTAGTGTTGTATTAAGAATTGTTGTCTATACTTTTAAAAGTTACTGGTCTATAGTTTTCTTTTTTCTTGTGATGCCTTTATTTGGTTTTGTGTAAGAATAAATTCATAAAATGAGTTGGAATATGTTCCATGCTCTATTGTTTCAGGGGAGATATTGTCAAGAATTGGTATTATTTCTTTAAATGTTTGGTAGAATTGATCCATGAAGCCATCTGCATCTGGGCTTTTCTTTGTGGAAAGTTTTTAAGTTGATGGTTTACTCTTTCTGTTTATTATAGATCTATTCATATTTTCTGTTTGTTCTTTAGTCGATTTCTGTAGTTAGTATCTGCCAAGGAATGATGCTAAAGCTGAAACTCCGGTACTTTGGCCACCTCATGCAGAGAGTTGACTAATTGGAAAAGACTCTGATGCTGGGAGGGACTAGGGGCAGGAGGAAAAGGGGACGACAGAGGATGAGATGCCTGAATGGCATCACCGACTCAATGGATGTGAGTTTGAGTGAACTCCGGGAGTTGGTGATGGACAGGGAGGCCTGGCATGCTGCGATTCATGGAGTCGCAAAGACTCAGACATGACTGAGTGACTGAACTGAATTGAGGTGTTTTTTTTGTTTGTTTGTTTTTTTTAATTCTTAAATATTTTGAGCCAGTTTTAAAATGAATAATTTCATGGACATTTAAAAGTTCATTAACACATATATAAATATTTCTCTAATGAGTTATACCTAGATTATATTTTATAACATGTCTCCTTTCAGTAAAGCTTAGAGGAAGGCACAGCTGAGGGTAACATTGGGCTAGAGTTTCCATGAGAAAATAAACCCAAGTATTTATTAGGTGTACAGTATAAAATTTCTCTTTATTAAGTCAAAAATGCTCAAATATTTTCAATTTCATATATTTAAGCTTTATTAGTTACCTAAAGATGTCTCAACCTTTGTTTAAAACTAAATTCCTTATCTTTTCCCTCATTTTGGCTCTTCTACCTCCTACATTTATCTGATGGTATATCCAGAAACCCCAGCAAAAACAGTGTTACTTAGATAACTTAAGCCTCTTGCTGTTTTACCGCCTCTGTACTGTCAGTCTCTAGTTACTGTAGCTTCTTATAGACAATGTGTCTCTACCTCTTATCTCTCACTCTTATGCATCTTCACAATGTGGTTTTGGCTGAATTTCACACTTGTTTTTACTCTCCTCTACTCTACAAAAAGAAAAAAAATTCTTTTAAAATAAAGCCTATGACTTCTTCTGATTTAAAATCTTTCACTAACCACAGGATGAACTCCAAATTTACTTGCCACAGCCTATGTTGCTTATCAATGCTTTTGTTACACCTAAGCTTTCCAACAGGCTTCTTACTGTACAGTTTTGTCCTTTGAATCCCAGTGATCACAAGTTACATACCGTGACTGATTCCATTAGAGTTCCACTGCCTGCTCTACCGGATGCTCGCAATATTCCTCAGCATTTGGCAGCACAGTGAACATATGCTTGTGTTTTAATTCTCAGCTTAAATATCTGTAACCGTAAATAAGTCATTCTGCCAAACCTCCTGCCCCAAACTATTAAAATTTACCTACATATCTCAGTTCAGTTCAGTTCAGTTGCTCAGTCATGTCTGACTCTTTGCAACCCCATGAATCCCAGCACATCAGGCCTACCTGTCCATCAACAACTCCTGGAGTTCATTCAGACTCACGTCCATCGAGTCAGTGATGCCATCCAGCCATCTCAACCTGTGTCGTCCCCTTCTCCTCAGGCCCCCTATCCCTCCCATCATCAGAGTCTTTTCCAATGAGTCAACTCTTCGTGTGAGGTGGCCAAAGTACTGGAGTTTCAGCTTTAGCATCATTCCTTCCAAAGAACACCCAGGACTGATCTCCTTTAGGAAGGACTAGTTGGATCTCCTTGCAGTCCAAGGGACTCTCAAGAGTCCTCTCCAACACTACAGTTCAAAAGCATCAATTCTTCCGTGCTCAGCTTTCTTCACAGTCCAACTCTCATATCCATACACGACCACAGGAAAAACCATAGCTTTGACTAGACGGACCTTTGTTGGCAAAGTAATGTCTCTGCTTTTGAATATGCTATCTAGGTTGGTCATAACTTTCCTTCCAAGGAGTAAGTGTCTTTTAATTTCATGGCTGCAGTCACCATCTACAGTGATTTTGGAGCCCCAAAAAATAAAGTCTGACACTGTTTCCCCATCTGTTTCCCATGAAGTGATGGGACCAGAGGTCATGATTTTACTTTTCTGAATGCTGAGGTTTAAGCCAACTTTTTCACTCTCCACTTTCACGTTCATCAAGAGGCATTTTAGTTTCTCTTCACTTCCTGCCATAAGAGTGGTGTTATCTGCATATCTGAGGTTATTGATATTACTCCCAGCAATCTCGATTCCAGCCTGTGCTTCTTCCAACCCAGCGTTTCTCTTGATCTACTCTGCATATAAGTTAAATAAGCAGAGTGACAATATAGAGCCTTGACCTACACATCTACATATCTACAATTACCTACATAACTCTACCCAACTCTGAACAAAGGAAAAAAAAAGTGGAAGTGAAGTCACTCATTTATGTCCAACTTTTTGTGACCCTATGGGCTGTAGCTTACTACACTCCTTGATCCATGGGATTTTCCAGGCGACAGTACTTGAGTGAGTTGTCATTTCCTTCTCCAGAGGATCTCTCCGAGCCAGGGACTAAACTTGGGTCTCCCGCATTGTAGTCAGATGCTTTATCATCTGAGTCACCAGGGAAGTCCAACTCTGAACAAATCCTATCATAAAAATTACAACATGCTGTTTATAAAACATGTGAGTACACACATACATACACAATCTGTATTCCTTTATTGAATTCTAAGTTCCTTGGAAGCAGTGACATGCATTATTGGTAGTAATGCAATTACCTGCACTGTTTATTTTTGTTTGGGGCTCATTTGGTGAAGGTTGCAAAAAAGTAAGAGAAGAGAGTGATGATAGTGATGATATGATGGAAGCATTGTTTAACAAACAAAAAGCTTCAATAACCAAATGGGTCTTAATTTGTATGTGGATTTTTTAAGACAGTGGAAGAAGCAAACAGGATTAGTCAGAAGATATTAGGCAGAAAAGGAGTGGTGGGTGTGAAAGGCACAGGCATGTGTAAATAAGAATCAGTGAGTAAGGTAGTTAATCATGTTAATTCATAGTTTTCATCAATAGAAATGGAGTAGGCAAGTATTTGAAGAGGCTATATGTTTATTTTGTACTTAATATGTACCAGATACATTACATTTTTTATTTACATTTAATAAAATTCCTATCAGATGAATAGATTTTCCTAGTCTAAGTCTACTGTGTGACAATAAGTAATAATACAGGAACTACTTAAGCAAAGCTTATCTTGGCTTGTCTTTGTATTATAATGGGGCTTGCTGCTTTCCAGGTGGCTCAGTGGTAAAGAATCCACCTGCCAATTCAGGAGAAACAGGTTCGATATCTCCTTGAGTAGGAAATGCCAACCCACTCCAGTGTTCTTCCCTAGAAAATCTCATGGCAGGCTACAGTCCATGGGTCACAGAGTCAGACATGATGAGCAACAGAGTATGGACAAGAATGAATGGTCATATAATATCTTAAAGCAGAAATTTTGGAAACATTTTAAATATCATTTTTTCACATTTCCAAATTTAAAAGGCTCAGAATATTGTAGGGAAATTACATACATTAAGATGACTGACTTTCCCAGAATCTATTATTTTATAAGGAGGAAAAACTCAAGTGTGTCTCATAAAAGATGTGAAATGTGAGAAGGACTGGATCTGCTATTTATGAAAACAGAAGAAAAGGGCCATGAACCAATGGATGCAGGCAGCCACTGAAAGCTAGGAGAGGCCCTCAGCTGGCCTCCAGAAAGGACACAGATTTTATTTTTATGACTGCAAGGCACTGAACTCTGCCAACAGCCCAAGTGACTAAAGGAATAGATTCTCCACTAGGGCCTTTAAAAAGGAATACAGCCTGCTAACACCTTGATTTTAGCCCAGTGAGAACTGTACTGGACTTAAGACCTATAGAACTGTAAGATAATAAATTTATGCTGTTTAAAGCCGCTAATATTGTGGCAGTTTGTTATAATAGCTATAGAAATTAATATGGCACTCAAAATACAATAGTTTTTTAAAGAAAAAAGAAAAAAATCAAAGATGTCTCATTTCAGATTCTGTATGACCTCCCCTGCATTGTCCTGCCTCCCCATGACTAAGTGGGCTAAATTTATTCATCTGTCACAGACAAAGAGGTTCAGTGATGGATGAAATTCTGTTGAGGTAGCCAAGTGTGTAACCAGACGTGTGTGTCTGGTGCAATTAATGACCAAATGGTAGGGAGTTTGCATTGGTGTTAAGCTATGGGTAAATCTCCTCCCAGTGAATGAATGATGGGAATCAAGGAGGGCTTCAAAATCATGGGTGGAGTGCAGGATCATCCTAGAGGTCTCCACAGAGCTCCTTCCAGGTTCCTGGATGGCTGCCTACTGTAAACTGATTCCTTACATTTGGGGAGTGGAGAACTAGGATTAAGCACAGGAGAGTGCTGAATCCTCACAGGAGAGACTGTGAGACTGTCTCCTCTCTGTTCCATAGGAATATTTTGTCGCCAAAGGGATGAGGAATATTGCACTGAGGTGGTGCAAATTTCAAAATACTTTATGAAGTGATGAGGAGAACATCATGCTTGACATGAAAACCTGAATGGTGTAGGTCCTCCCAAGGGTGGTTATATATCCTGAAGCCTTTTAGATGATTTCTCTTGGGTTAGCTTCTTCATCTCTAAATCAGTGAGAGTAATTCTTACTTTACCTATTTCTCCAGACAGTTTTGAAGATTAAATGAGAAGTTATGCAAAAGTGTCTTGACAACTACAAAAGTCTCTCTTATATTAGGTGTTATTATGTAGAATAGCTGAATAAAAGGGAGAATAAATTTCCACTAAAGACAAAGCCAGTGGCACAGCATGAAAAACCTGCAGCCATAAAAGATTATTATCAAAAAAGAAGAGACCAAATTTAAAAAAAAAAAAAAAAAAGAGACCAAATGTGTTTTCTAGATTAGATGTAGATTGCATTTTAAACACCACTTAATCCTCCCCTATTTTAAATAACCGTATCATTTAAAAATATTTATTATTTGAAGATAATGTTAAAGATACAAAAAGTTTACATTAAAAAAAAAAAAACCCTATATCTAAATGCTGAGGATACCCACGATTTACATGAGTATTTTCTTATATGTACATACTAAATATTCAGCTCTTCTATGGTGTTTTAAATATATATTTACCTGCTTTCAAAATCCTGTGCAATCATTCATTTGGTACATAAAATTCTTACAATGCAGACTTTCCTTCTTTTCTTGTAAAAATTTTCTTTGTTTGGGACCAGTCTTTTCTGCCCTTAGCCAGCAGAAATGTCAGATGATTCTACCTGACTTAGCCCACAGGTTTGCATACTACCTGTCCTCTCTTCAAGGCTCCTAGTTATTGATTGATGAAGAAATTCATTCCTATAAGTACCCATCCCCTGCCTGGATTATCTGTTGATGTAAACAGAAGCCAGTGGGAAAATGCCTGCACCACACACACACACAAACACCTTGTTCATCCTAGAAAGGAAACACTGCAGGTCTCCACCTGGCCTCCCTCCTTCCCACCTCACTCTGGACCCTCCAACCTCCATTCCCTGTTAAGATTAATTACTCACTTTCTAAGGATCTAGACTAAGACCAGCCCTTTGCTCTTCTCTCCCAGATGCCCACGTCCTCTCAAATACCCTGGGTGCTCCAATTTATTTCTGTGTCTTCCTCTGTCCCTGGACTTGGATTTTCCTTGGGTGTGGGAAGTTGAACCATGACAGGTAAGAGTGGATTTGGGATTCTGGGTATCCCAGAGTCAGGGTAGGTACGGCTGATTCTGATTTTATGAATGTTCATGGCAGAGGCCTGAGTCCTGCCTGTTTCCAGGACTAAAAGTTTACTGTATGAGACATCAGTAACTCAACTGATGATGCTTTTGCTTCCTCCTTCACTGACCCTTTGATTGGAGGAAATGCTTTCCAAATACAATCAAAGGATACTAATAATCCTTGTGTTTTTGTTGTTGTGACATGCAGTTTTTTACTATTTCTATCCCTTCCCAGGTGGATAAATGTTTTGAGAAACCATCGCTAATCATACATATTTTATTTTGGAGTCTAAGTCACTTTGTGTGTGGAAAAAAAGAGAAAATACTCAGTTTGTCTGAGAGAGGAGGTTGACTATGACTCCTAAAGCTTAATATGATATGATTTGTAAATATATAGCAGCAACTGAATAATTTCTTATAATCACATTTGCCATGTCACAAATAATTTGGCACAATGATATATTAGTTTTCTAGAGCTGCCATACCAAAGTTCCACAGACTAGGAAGCTTAAAGAAGAGAAATTAATTTTCTTACAGTCCTAGAGGATAGAAGTCCAAATCAAAGTATCAGCAGGGCTGGATTTCTATGAGGCCTTTCTTCTTAGCTGGTCGATGGCCATCTTCTCCCTGTGTCTACACAGGGTCAGCCCTCTGTGCGTGTGCTTTTATTTTTGTTGTTCAGTCACTAAATCATGTCCAACTCTTTGATATAATGAACCATTTTTTTTATTATGTTATTAAAAACAAACACTTACTTATTCAACTGAATTCATTAAGTAGTTGATCTGGGCTTAATAACCCTCTCAATTACTTATTTATTCCCTGGCTTTTGGCACATTTTATTTATTTATTTATTTATTTTAAATTTTTATTTTAACTTTATTTTACTTTACAATACTGTATTGGTTTTGCCATACATTGACATGAATCCACCACAGGTGTACATGCGTTCCCAAACATGAACCCCCTCCTACCTCCCACCCCATAACATCTCTCTGGGTCATCCCTGTGCACCAGCCCCAAGCATCCTGCATCCTGCATCGGACATAGACTGGCGATTCGTTTCTTACATGGTAGTATACATGTTTCAATGCCATTCTCCCATCTCATCCCACCCTCTCCCTCTCCCCCAGAGTCCAAAAGTCCGCTTTACACATCTGAGTCTCTTTTGTTGCCTCACATACAGGGTCATCATCACCATCTTTCTAAATTCCATATATATGTGTTAGTATACTGTATTGGTATTTAGTTACCTTTTTAAACACCTTTTCTCCAAATACAGTTACATTCTGGGGTATTGGGGATGAAAACTTCTCCAGCATATAAATTTGGAAGGGACACACTTCAGCTTAAAATAGATCTTGAAAACAATCCAGAATGATGTTTTAAACAAATACAAAAACATTGCATTTTATTGATAACATGATTATCTGTTTTAAAGAATTATTAATTCATCTTTAAATATAAATCATACATAAATTGTAACCTTATTAATTCACATAATATTTAATCTATACATTCAAGTATTACATTCAAAATTCATATCAAGAGCATGAGCATTTTTGTCAAATCAAAATCAAAATAAATTGGTACCAGAAAAAAAATCTTCCAGTGGGTTTCATAAAAGTTGCCTTAAAATTTATCATTCAAAATAAGTGATAAGAACTACCATTATACATTTACATTCCAATTCTCTGTGTGTTTGAAATGTGGAAAGATAAAATCGCTTTAAAGAAACATTTGTAATTATTGTACTTAAGCACTTTGTGTTATGCATGCTCAGGAAATGCAAGGAAATTTTAAGTAAAAGAGGTTCAAAATCAAAGTTACTCCTTCCATCATTATCAGCATTCTTATAGTCCCTTGCCAACAGTATACCAGGACATTTTTAAAAGCTTTGCAAACCGTATTAAGAAATGAATGCTTCTTATCCCTGCTCAAAGAAAACCCACAGAAAAGAATTTAAATATCCAAAAGTAAAATATGTATGACAATCCTGACTTCTACAATAACTCTCTTTATTTCAAGAATTTATTAAAAACAAATATCTTTGTACTTTAGAAAGAAAAGTTCAGACAAATTTTGGAATTTGAAAATAAAATATTCTTTTAAATTTATATAAAAACTTTTTACCCTGTGATTTTTTAAATTCTAAATTCTTTAGTAATTAGAAGATATATTTTTTGTATCTAATATTTTATGCTCATTAGAATTGATTATTTCAATATTAAACTATTAAAATTGTGTGCTTTATTTAATTTTTATTATTTTAAAAACATTTAATCTTGAACACATTGATCTCATAATTGGAAGTTTGTACCTTTTGACCACCTTCTCCTTCACCCATTTCCCCCATCCAACCCCCACCTCTAGCAACCATCTATCTGTTCTCTGTTTCTTTAAGTTTGCTTATTTCAGATTCCACATATAAATGAGATCATGCAGTACAGTAAGTCCCCTATAAACAAATGGGTTTCATCCTGACAGCATGTTCATAAGTACAATTAGTTCATAAGTCCAATAAAGTTAGCCTAGTTAACCAACTAACACAACTGGCTATATAGTGCAGTATCATAATAAGTTTATAATACTTTTCACACAAATAATATGCAAAGAAATTAAGAAATCATTTTTAACCTTACAATACCTTGAAAAGAACAGTAGTATAGTATAATGGTTGACATACAGGGCCTGGCATCAAGTAAACAGACTAGAAGAATTACTGACTGGAGGAGGGAGAGGAGATGAAAGATGATAGAGCTGAAGGACTGTCAGCAATAGGAGATAAAGGACAAGCTGCAGTTTCACTCATGCCTGATATGAAGGTATGTGCCTTCACATCTTTGAAATTCAAAACTTGACATGGACTGCAGCATGCCAGGTATCTCTGACCTTCACTCTCTCCCAGAGCTTGCTCAAACTGATGTCCATTGAGTCGGTGATGTCATCCAACTATGTCATCCTCTGTCATCCTTCTCCTCCTACCTTCAATCTTTCCTAGCATCAGGCTCTTTTCTAATGAGTCAGCTCTTCACATCAGGTGGCCAAAGTATCAGGGTTTCAGCTTCAGCATCAGTCCTCCCAATGAATATTCAGGACTGATTTCCTTTAGGGTTGACTGGTTTGATATCCTTGCAGTACAAGGGACTCTCAAGAGTCTTCTCCAAAACCACAGTTCAAAAATATAAATTCTTCAACATTCAGCTTTCTTTATGGTCCAATTCTCACATCCATACATGACTAACAGGAAAACTATAGCTTTGGCTAGACAGACCTTTACCAGCGAAGTGATGTCTCTGCTTTTTAATAAACCTATTATCATAACTTTTCTTCCAAGGAGTAAGCATCTTTTAATTTCATGGCTGCAATCACCATCTGCAGTGATTTTGGAGCCCAGGAAAATAAAGTTTCTCAATGTTTCCATTGTTTCCCCATCGATTTGCCATGAAGTGATGGGACCAAATGCCATGATCTCGTTTTTTGAATGTTGAGTTTTAAGCCAACTTTTTCACTCTTCTCTTTCACCCTCATCAAGAAGCTCTTCAGTTGCTCTTCCCTTTCTGCCATAAGGGTAGTGTCATCTTCATACATGAGTTTATTGATGTTATATATCTATATCTATCCATCTATACCACATTTTCTTTATCCATTCATCTATCCATGAACAGTAATTTGTTTCTATGTTTTGACTATTGTAAATAATGCTGCAATGAACATGGTTGTACAGATATCTCTTTGAAACAGTGATTTCATTTTCTTTCTGTTATAGTCAGAAGCAGAATTATTGGATCTTATAATAATTCTATTTTAAATTTTCTGAGGATCACACACACACACACACACACGCACACTGCTTTCCATACAATTTACATTCTCACCATACACAAAGATTTCCTTTCCTCCACATCACCATTACTTATTCTTATTTCACTTCACAAATCAGGGTGACTATCTATATGTAGTTGTATTGAGTAGTTTTGAATACTTTGCAACATAGAATGTGATAAAAAGTTGAAATTTATCCGATTTCCAATCAATATTGTCTATTACTCAGCCCCAATATTAATTCTTGGAACTGACAATTTGAAATATTTTGTTTTATATGTCTTGATATGAACAAAATGGGCACATGTGCTATTTTTCACTGTGATTTCCCCTCCCTGTCCACCCGCATCTCCCTTTGTTTTGGTGGTGAGAAGGTGAAGAGGAAGGGGATATTTTAATAGCAAAGCAGAAGACTTCCAAACGGCATTAACTGAAAAAAAGTGCTAAAACTTGACTAAATGCTCAAACAAGAAATGGACCCCTGTTCCTTTACATTCTCCATGACTTCCACATTTTATCAGGTCAGAAAACACATGAATATAAGCCCCCAGTGCCTTAACTGAGCTTCCTTTTTTATGCCCTCAGACCAGCTTCCTGCTATCACTCCTCATTCCTGAATCAGCACAGGTGCCTATCACTGCTTCCTACCCAGTTTCCTCTTTGTTCACAAGATAATATTCACAACAACTCCTAAAGTGTGTTTTCTTTATTGCATCCTTTCCTTCCCTGCTGAAAAAAATGGTTTGTCATTCCCGCTTAGTTATTTTTATTCATAAGAAAAAATAAATTTGAAAAAGCTACAACTCAAACTCAGGTCAACCTAACCCCAGATTCCTTTTTTTTTTTTTTTTTTTAAACCTATGTTAATCTAACAACGCAAGAGATGACTCTACACGTGGACATCACAGGTCAATACTAAAATAAGATTTATTATATTCTTTGCAGCCAAAGATGGAGAAGCTCTATACAGTTAGCAAAAATAACACCAAGAGCTGACTGTGGCTCAGATCATGAACTCCTTATTGCCAAATTCAGACTTAAATTGAAGAAAGTAGGGAAAACCACTAGATCATTTAGTTAAGACCTAAATCAAATCCTTTATGATTATACAGTGGAAGTGACAAATAAATTCAAGGGATTAGATCTGATAGACAGAGTGCCTGGATAGTGCCTGAAGAACTATGAACAGAAGCTCATGACATACAGGAAGCAGTGATCCAGACCATCTCCTCAAAAAGAAATGCAAAAAGGCAAAATGATTGGCCTGAGAAGGCCTTACAAAAATTTGTGACAATACGAGAAGTGAAAGGCAAAGGAGAAAATAAAAGATATGCCCTTTTGAATGCAGAGTTCCAAAGAATAGCAAAGGAGAGCTAAGAGACCCTTCCTCAGCTATCAATGCAAAGACATAGAGGAAAACAACAGAATGGGAAAGACTAGAGAACTCTTCAAGAAAATTAGAGATACTAGGGGAAATTTTCATGCAAAGATGAGCACAATAAAAGACGGAAATATTATGGACCTAACAGAAGCAGAAAATATTAAGAAACTGTGGCAAGAAAACACAGAAGAACTATACAAAAAAGTTTTCATGACTCAGATAACCATGATGGTATGATCACTCACCTAGAGCCAGACATCCTAGAACGAGAAGTTAAGTGGGACTTAGGAAGCAGCACTACAAACAAAGCTAGTGGAGGTATGGAACTCCAGTTGATCTATTGCAAATCCTAAAAGATTATGCTGTGAAAGTGCTGCACTCAATATGCCAGCAAATGTGGAAAACTCAGCAGTGGCCACAGGACTGGAAAAGGTCAGTTTTCATTCCAATCCCTAAGAAAGGCTATGTCAAAGAATGTTGAAACTACTGCACAATTGTGCTCATCTCACATGCTGGCAAAATAATGCTCAAAATTCTAGGAGCCAGACTTCAACAGTGCATAAATTGTGAACTTCCAAATGTTCAAACTGGATTTAGAAAAGGCAGAGGAACTATAGATCAAATTGCCAACATCTGCTGGGCCATTGAAAAAGCAAGAGGGTTCCAGAAAAACATCTACTTTGCTTTATTTACTACACCAACGCCTTTGACTGTGTGGATCACAATGAACTGTGGAAACTTCTTCACGAGATGGGAATACCAGACCACCTGACCTGTCTCCTGAGAAATATGTATGCTGATCAAGAAGGAACAGTTAGAACTGGACATGGGACAACAGATTCGTTCCAAATTGGGAAAGGAGCATGTCAAGGCTGTATATTGTCACCCTGCTTATTTAATTTACATGCAGAGTATATCATGTGAAATATTGTGCTGGGTGAAGCACAAGCTGGAATCAAGATTGTGGGGAAAGAAATCAATAACCTCAGATATGCAAATGACACTACTCTAATGCAGAAGGTGAAGAAGAACTAAAGAGCCTTTTGATGAAAGTGAAAGAGGAGAGTGAAAAAGTTGGCTTAAAACTCAACATTCAGAAAACGAAGATCATGGCATCTGGTCTCATTACTTCATGGGAAATAGATGGCAAAACAGTGTAAACATGAACAGACTTTATTTGGGGGGCTCCAAAATCACTGCAGATGGTGATTGCAGCCATGAAATTAAAAGATGGTTGCTTCTTGGAAGAAAAGCTATGACCAATCTAGACAGCATATTAGAAAGCAGAGACATTACTAACAAAGGTAGTCAAAGCTACGTTTTTTCTGGTAGTCATGTTTGGATGTGAGAGTTGGACTATAAAGATAGCTGAGGAATGAAAAATTGATGCTTTTGAAATATGGTGCTGAGGAAGACTCTTGAGAGTCCCTTGAACTGCAAGGAGATCCAACCAGTTAATCCTAAAGGAAGTTAGTCCTAAACATTCATTGAAAAGACTGATGCTGAAGTTGAAACTCCAATACTTTGGCCACCTGATGCAAAGAACCGAGTCATTGGAAAAGCTGATGATACTGGGAAAACTTGAAGGCGGGAGGAGAAGTGAACAACAGAGGATGAAATGGTTGGATGGCATCACTGATGCAATGGACATGAGTTTGAGTAGGCTCTGGGAGTTAGTGATGGACAGGGAAGCCTGACATGCTTCAGCCCATGGAATCACAAAGAGTCGGACATGACTGAGTGACTAAACTTAACTGAACTGATGGTATTCTATCTTTAAGTGTTTCTCAGTTCTAAGTAGAACATGACTGACTTTAAAAGAAAAAGAAATAATTATTGTAGAACCTATTCATTAACTTGTATTACCTTTATTTTAATTTTACTTGACTATCCATAATAAAAACTATGAATTTCTCATGCCTAGAATTTTTAAGTGTTGATAAAGCCAAAACACATTTGCAAAATAAATGAAAATCCTAAAATACT
>SJYR01005734.1:18783-29065 GCA_006410655.1 Kobus ellipsiprymnus | reverse complement strand
ATATAAGTTAAATAAGCAGGGTGACTATATACAGCCTTGACGTACTCCTTTCCCAATTTGGAAACAGTCTGTTGTTCCATACCCAGTTCTAACTGTTGCTTATTGACCTGCATACAGATTTATCAGGAGGCAGGTAGGTCGTCTAGTATTTCCATTTCTTTAAGAATTTTCCACATATTGCTGTGATCCACAACGTCAAAGTCTTTGGCATAGTCACTAAAGCAGAAGTAGAGGTTTTTCTGGAACTCTCTTGCTTTTTCTGTGATCCAACAGATGTTGGGAATTTGATCAATATGAAAAGGTAAAACTTAGTAGCTGAAGAAAAAAATATGTACTTAATTTTGCTTATGACTTTGGGTCATTAATCAAGAAAAAACTCAGTTTGGCAGTCTTTCAGTGGGACCTTTCAGTGCTGCAATTAGATGTCACCTGCAGCTGAAGTCATTAAAGACTTGACTGAACTCTGGTTTATGTAAGGAAATTCCCAGAACTGTTCTAAGGATAAAGGAACATCATGTCTTCAACTGAATTCAGAAAGAATTTACATATTCAGGAAGAAATGGAGCAGAAGGGGAACAGAGAAGGAAGGACACACACAGAGATTAAAGCAAAATATTGATACTAACATTTAGAAACCCAGGTAAAGGTCATAAATGAATTTTTATAGTGTTTTCCCAACATTTTTATGTCTCAACGTATCAAAATTGAAAGAATTAAATGATGAAAACAAATCAAAGAGAATTCATTGCCAGGACACTTTCATGAAAATGCTCATAACATCAAAAATAAAATACCTAGGAGAAATCCTAGTAGAAGATGGGCATATTCTCTGAAATTCAGGATCTAACTGAATGGAGGGATGTATTATGTGAATGATTTGGAAAACTCAACCTTGTCAATGTCAATCATCCTCAAATTTCTATGTCTACTCTCAAATTTTTAAATCTAATCTCAATGATACCCTTAAGCTATTCTTTTGGTGAAAATGGCAAGCTGACTTCTAAATTCATACAAAATACAAGCAACCAAGAATGAACAGCAGAGTTGGTAAGAAAAGAAATGATATTAGAGGAGTTAATATAAAGTAACTGTAAATTAAAATTATTCAGACTAACTACAAAGTTTGAAATTCAGGGAGATAGTGAAGGACGGGGAAGCCTGGTGTGCTGTAGTCCATGGGGTCACAAAGAGTCAGATATCGATTGAACAACAACAAGTACAAAGTTATGATAAATAAGAAAATGCAGTATTTGTGCAAGGATAGACAAATGACAACATGGGACAGAATAGAGAGTCTCAAATAAGACAGACATACTTGCCCTTCTGCTTATTATGAAGGCAGCACTGCAGTGGGGAAAGAGTCTTTTCAGAAAAAGATTCTGAGTCAGTTTGATGTCCATATGAAACCTGACCCTTATCTTACACAGATATCAATCCCAGAAGGAATGCACAATAATATGAAAGAGAAATATAATAAAATTTCCATAAGATACTCTTAGAGAATGTTTTTACAATCTTCGAGTAGGCAAAATTGTTTTTTAAAAAATATAAGAAGCATTGAATGTACATAAAAATGTTGGTAAGCTATATTTACATAAGATTAAGAGATGAGTTCATCAAAGGACACCATTTGATTAAGAAAATGAAAATAAAAGACCATGGGTTAAACATGGAAAATAAGTAACACATATTTGCATCCAAAGACATTGTCATGGTAAGTTATAATATCATATTTGTAATAGTCTAGAACTGGAAATAACTCAGACTTATACTGTCAGTAGAGTTGATCAGTACATGGCCATGTGATCATTCAAAGCATACTCTACAGTAATAAAAAAAAAATGAAGTTCTACAATATACAACATCATGTGTGAATCCCAAACATAATTTTGAGTCTACAAAATTAGATACAAAAGATGAAACATATGGCATCATTTTATATAAAGTTCAAACATTGATAAAACTCTCTATGTCAGTAGAAGCTAGGTAAGCACTTTTCCCCATTGAGGTAAGGGAATGACAATGACTGTGGTGCTGGGGACATTCTCTTTGCTGCTCTGGGTTGGGCTCATACTGAGGTCTATACTTACTGCTCCTACATTGTTTTCTATGATTACATGTAACTAACAATGTTGCTTTAAAAATATATTATTCCCCTTCACACTTCTTGCCCTGACCTGAAAAATGAATCAACAATGAGAAGATCCATATTTCACCACAAAATCTGACTTTGAAGCCCGTTTAACCTCACTCTCTACTCTTGGGAACATTTCACTCCAGGAGCATCCTGAGTACCAGTAGCCCTTCCCTCTCTCTTACCTGAGCAGATCACAGAGGCTGTGTTGCCATGGGAACAGTCAGGACCACCAAGGGCAGTCACAGGACAACTCCACAGGAAGGACTCTGCCCCCGAGCAGTGAAATCGGGCTGTTAGGATCTGATCAACTCCTTCCACCAAGTGTGGTCCTCCGGGGGTGGAGATGGCAACTCCACAGCCGAGCTGACGACAGACAACATTGGCATTGGCCAGACTCCAGTGGGAGGCACAGAGCGCTCTCCATTGTCCAGAAATGTTCATCTCCACCTGCCCCTCACACTGAGAGGAGCCATTTGTCATGAGCCGGACTTCTGAGTATGCTGGTAAAAGACAGAGTTTCAGCAAAATCACATGACTTTCTCACCTGAACAGGGTGGTCACAGAGGTGAAAGGCCTGACCTGCATCTCACCTGAACAGACAACCTGAGCAGCTCCACTGTGGTGACAAGTGCCCCCTGGACAGGGCACTCTGGGGCAGACCCAGAGCGCAGCCTCCTCCCCCTCACACCTGAACTCTTCAGCCCAGACCAGGGCACTGGACTCTCTGAATAGCTCATGTTCCTGGACAGACACAGCCTTGCCACACCCCAGCTCTGCACAGATGACCTGGGCAGTGGGGAGTGTGAAATTCCCATCAGACACTGGGATCCAGGCTTCTCCAGAATACACTTCTACTCGTCCTGAGCAGGGTCCATCCCCTCCAGCCAGATGCACAAATCCTAAGAGGAAACAACAACAAAACCAGTGAGTGTTCATGGTACTGACTTGACAACTGAAAACCGCGCATCACAGGCAGTGGAGTGAAAGTTTTTCGTTTTAGGAGTGGAGCATGTAGAGTGTCTTTGACAGTTAGTGTCATAATTGAATTTTCATGAGCAGGTTTCTGAAGAGAAACTGAAGAGGTTTACAAGGTGAGTTTGGAATGTTTGAATCCCGAGAACATACACTTTGAGACTGGTTAGAAATGTGAATTCCTTGGTCTAGAAGCCTGGAAAGTACAGAGCCCAATTCAGATCCTTGGAAAGGCTGAATACTGGGAACACGTGTTTTAGCATTGGTTGGAGAAGTGAATTTCTCACTTAGCAGCCTAGGACCTACATACAGATCCAAGGATAATGTAAGATATTCAGGCACTTAAACTTGAACATAGAGATATGCAGACCAGAAGTCACCCAGAGAGACGTGGGCAATGAGATGAGAGACCTAGCATTCAGACAAGCTTAGAAAGCTTTCATGGGACTTGTGGGGCTAATATTCTGACCAGTTTTCTCTCTCAGAAGCTAGTCCTCAAGTGACTTAGGTTAAGGAGAGTCCTGAGGCTGGATCAATGAGGGCATGCCAACCTGTAGATGGGCGACAGCTCCAGAGAAGAAATATGGACACTGTCACTAATTCACATTTATGTCATCACATCTTGTCTTTCTGATACTTTTTGATGCCAAAAAATTCCATGAATTCCTTCAGTGACCTCAGTGGGAAGGAAAATGAGTTAAGAAAACTCAGAGAGTCATAGAGAGAGAGTCCCAGCCATCTCTCTTGAAATCCTGCGTTTTGCCAAAGAATCTGGAGGAGAGTGTGCTCTCAGTGAGAGTTTACCAGATAGCTGAGTTTCCACATTGTGTCTTATTAAAGGTTTTTTCTCTCAAACAGGTCTCATAGAAAATGCAAAGGGCTGATAATAATTGATTTTTAATACTACCATTGTATTAATTCTAACCACAGAAAAATATGCATTCTTCTCAAGCACACATAGAATAGTCTCCAGACTAGGTTACAAATAAGTCTTAACAAATTCAAAAATATTAAAATAATTCCAAGTATCTTACATGACCATAATGGAATGGAAATAAAATTCAATAATGATCAGAAAACAGGGATTCATGAATATATAAAAATTAAACCACACACTCATATTTTAAGATGCTTTCCCATTTCTATAAAGAATGCTATTTAGATAGCAATTGCATTAAATCTATAGATCACTTTGAGAAGTACAGGCATTTTAACAATACTAATTCTTGCAGGCCAGAAACACAGAATGACTTTCCATTGATCATATTGTCTTTAATTTCTTTCATGAATGTTTTACAATTCTAAAAGAAGATGGCATGTTGCCAAAAAGAAGGAANCATTAAATCTATAGATCACTTTGAGAAGTACAGGCATTTTAACAATACTAATTCTTGCAGGCCAGAAACACAGAATGACTTTCCATTGATCATATTGTCTTTAATTTATTTCATGAATGTTTTACAATTCTAAAAGAAGATGGCATGTTGCCAAAAAGAAGGAAAAAGAAGAAGGAGGTGGTGGAGGAAATGAGCAAACAAGCCATAATTTGGAGAGTTCCAAGTTGAAAAAGCCTCAGTATGGATAAATATGCAAATATTTGTGGGAAACACTCATTGAATAGGTTGTTAGCATATTACATCACCCTCTGCCCTTCCCATCTACCACCTAAACTGCTATCCTTTCTCGTTTCTCCCACTTCAGACAAGCAAATGCCATTTTAAAAGATACAGATGGATGGAAAAGAAAATCAGAAAGGGTAGCTACTGCTGAAGAAGTAGGATGTAGGTGGGTATATGGATATAGGATGTAGGTGGGATCAAGGAAGTTTTGAAACTAAAGGAGGAAAACCAAAATAAGAGTTCATCCTTTGGTCATCAAAGGAACACATTTTGAACTGAATGAACATAACCCAATGAAACAACTTTATTTAATTCATCAAGGACAATTCCCTGATTTCTGGGTGTGTTCTGATTATTTACTTGTGAAGTTCTTCCTGGTAAAGGACTGCTTAGTGATGCCCAACATCCAACCAAAAAATTATTAGAATTTCCAAAAGAGAGAAATGTAACCCATAACACATTTTTTAAAAACAATTCATTTAAAGCAGGTTCAGAAATTACAGAAATGATTGAATTGGCTGAAGAGCTCCTTAAACCCCTCATATCAATATGCTTAAGGAAGCATAAAAATAAACAGGGAGAAAAACTAGGAAAAATAAACAAATGAGACTTCTGAAACTGAAAAATATAGTCTTGGAATGAACAATTATTTGGGTTAATTATACAAGAGACCAGATGTTGCAGAATAAAAGAATTAGGAAGTAAAACACAGCAGTATAAACTAANTGATGCCTAACGTCGAACCAAACAATTATTAGAATTTTCAAAAGAGAGAAATGTAACCCATGACACATTTTTTTAAAACAATCATTTCAAGTAGCTTCAGAAATTACCGAAATGATTGAATTGACTGAATAGCTCCTTAAACCCCTAATATCAATATGCTTGATGAAGCATAAAAATAAACATGGAGAAAAACTAGGAAAAATAAACAAATGAGACTTCCGAACCTGAAAAATATAGTATTGAAATGAACAATTATGTGGATTAATTACACAAGAGACTAGACATTACAGAACAAAAAAACTGGGATTAAAACACAGCAGTAGAAACTATCTAGCTTGAACTAAAGAGAGTAAAAAGGCAGAAAAATATGAATGGAAACTCAAAGGCATGTGGGATAATATCAAAATATATAAAATATGTATTTTTGGAGATTCAGAATAAGGGATGTGCATAAAAATATTAAGTAAAGATAAATGACGTTTTCCCAAAGTTATTGAAAACTATAAACCCACTGATCCAAAAAGCTAAACAAACCCCAGACAAGATAATGAAACCATTCTCAGAAAACTTGACAATGTATTTACTGAAATTCATTGGTAAACAAACAAACAAAAATATGTTAAAAGCAGCCAGGGAAGTTTGACATATTATATACAGGGAACAAAAGGATAAGTATTATTTACTGACTTTTGTTGGAGGCAATGAAAGTCAGATGACAAGGTAAGAAGATATTTAAAGTATTGGGATTGGGCATTTGTTACCCTAAAATTGAATCACCCAAGAAAATACTTTTCAAAACTGAATGAAAATTAAAATGGTTTCAGGTAAATGAGAGATGATAGAATTGGAGGCCACCAGACACACACTACACAAAACTGCCTCAGAAAGTTCTTCAAGCTAAAGGGAGATTACAGCAGATGAAAACATGGATCCTCTCAAAGCTGTAGAGACTGTGCTAAATGTTGATTCTTTGTTAGAAGATTTAAGGCAAAAATATTAGCAACAAACTATAAGATTCATAATAAATTTAAAAATAGAATGTATGACAATGATAGCACCAAAGACAAGAACAGGGAAGTGGAAGAAAAGTATAGTGACTGACATTGTATGTAGTGACATAATATTTCAAGGTAAATGTAGCTGAAGACTAATAATTCAACACTGGGCTTTCCCGGTGGTTCAGTGGTGAAGACTCCCCCAGACAATGCAGGAGACGTGGGTTCAATCCATGGTCTAGGAAAATCCCACATACCACAGAGCCACTAAGCCCGTGCACCACAACTAGTGAGCCTGAGCTCCAGAGCCCAGGGGCCACGACTACTGAAGCTTGTGCCCCGTAGAGCCTGTGCTCCACAGCAAGAGAGGCCACCGCGATGAGAGCCTCGTGCTGCAGCTAGAGAGGAGCCTCTGATCCCCACAACTAGAGAAAAGCCCATGCAGCAGTGAAGACCCAGCCAGCAAAAAATAAAATTACTTTAAAAATTAAAAAATTAAACATTATAATCACCTAAACATCTGACACTGTTAATAAACCAATACAGTATTTAAATTAAAATGATAAAATATATTTGAAGATTAAAATAAGAACAGAGATATAACATATAGTAGCTGCTGCTGCTATTGCTGCTAAGTCCCTTCAGTTGTGTCTGGCTCTGTGTGACCCCACAGACAGCAGCCCACCAGGCTCCCCCGTCCCTGGAGTTCTCAAGACAAGAACACTGGAGTGGGTGACCATTTCCTTCTCCAATGCATAAAAGTGAAAAGTGAAAGTGAATTTGCTCAGTCGTGTCTGAGTCTTAGCGACACCATGGACTGCAGCCTACCAGGCACCTCCGTCCATAGGATTTTCCAGGCAAGAGTACTGGAGTGGGGTGCCATTGCCTTCACCGACAAATAGCCGGCAAGTACACTTAAACCCAATTGTGTCAATAATTACATTAAATGTGAATAATTTAAGTACTCCAAATAATAAACAAGATAATCGGACCAGACAAAATAAGACAAGACAATATTCTGTTAATATGTTATAACAATATAAGTTATATATAAGTTATAACAATATAACTTATATGTCTAAATATAAACACAGAAACATATTAAAAAAGTAAAAATTACATACCATGCAAAAACAAACAAGAGAAAACTATATATAATATCTAAATTAATATTATACAAAATCAGACTATAAGACAAAGAATTCATTCAGAGAACAAGAAACATTTTATGAAAATAAAATACAAAAGAAATTATATAGTATTGAAACTCGTGGGTTAAAAATAAACTGATGCTTCGAAGAAAATTTACAACCTTGATGCTTCCTTGATGATTAGATAGAATAAAAATAGAAACAGAAGGAAATGATCCAAGACTCCACCTCAAGAATCTACAAGAGCAAACACAATCATAACTGAAAAAAGGGAATGAAAACTGAGCATAGAAATCAATTAAGAAGAAAGCAAATACACCATCAAGAAAATCAATACAGTCCATTAGTGATTCTCTTAGAAAGAACATTAAGAGGGATAATCTTCTAGCAAACCAATTAAGAGAAAAGAGGGAACACATCAACAGCACCAGTAACAAAAGGAGGAATATCACTGTAGATCTTCCCAACATGTAAAGATATGAGATATGAGCCAGTGTTACTAATTTGAAATTTTTTTTGGAAAATGGGCCAAGTCCTTAAAAACACATTACTTGTGAAACACAACTCACCAAAACCTGATACAAAAAAAGAGAAAAATATGAGTAAACTTATTTGTTAAATAAACAGAATCCATGTTATAAAATTTTCCGCTAAGAAAACTGCCAGCTGCAAATGCTAGCACTTCCACAGAGCTGAGAAATGACTCCCACAGCAAGATAAAGGAAGAGAGGGAGGGAAGGAATGGGGGCAGGGAGGAAGTGTAACAAAGAGGCTGTGGTGAATGGACGAGTTGACTGCATCTTTCCAACCCTCCCCTCCTGCAATCCTTGCATCTTCATCCCCTCACCATTTTGCACTTCAGTACTGTATTCCCTGGTGGCTCAGAGGATAATCAAGACTCTGCCTGTAATGCAGGAGACCCAGGTTTGATCCCTGGGTGAGGAAGATCCCCTGGAGAAGGAAATGGCCGCCCACTCCAGTATTTGTGCCTGGAGAATCCATGGGGTCCATGAGGTCACAAAGAGGACAGGACTGAAGGAACTTGGAACGCTTGCATCACAGTCCTTCACAATTTGTGTGTTCCGTCCCAGATCTTCCACCTGACCTCCATGAAATCTCCTTGTTATTTCAAACAACCTTCTCTACATTCTCCTCTGGTCATTGTTTCCACTCTAGATTTCTCCTAAACATGGTACTTCACTTCCAGCAATCCACTACTGAGGCTGAAATTTCTCTTCTGTACCTGACTCCTAAGGTTGAGAAGAAGAAACTCCAAGAGTTCTGATTAAGATAATGAAAATACATGCTATTCTAATCTTATTTCTGCTACATCAGCACCACTTTGACTTATCTTGACATCATTAAAATCTGTCTGAAAATACGGAAAAAAACAGACCAGGGGGAGGAAACTAGTGACAAAAGAGAAATAGAAGGAACCTGGAACCATTCATAAAAATGTGAGCCTAAGCTAGAACAATGGTAGTCAGGGTGTACAAACCACAATCAGGGTTTAAATATTAGTTCAGTTCAGTTCAGTTCAGTCACTCAGTCGTGTCCGACTCTTTGCGACCCCATGAATCGCAGCACGCCAGGCCTCCCTGTCCATCACCAACTCCTGGAGTTCACTCAAACTCANTAGTTCAGTTCAGTTCAGTTCAGTCACTCAGTCGTGTCCGACTCTTTGCGACCCCATGAATCGCAGCACGCCAGGCCTCCCTGTCCATCACCAACTCCTAGAGTTCACTCAAACTCATGCCATCTAGCCAGCTCATCCTCTCTTATCCCCTTCTCCTCCTGCCTCCAATCCCTCCCAGCATCAGAGTCTTTTCCAATGAGTCAGCTCTTCACATGAGGTGGTCAAAGTATTGGAGTTTCAGCTTTTGCATCAGTCCTTCCAATGAACACCCAGGACTGATCTCCTTTAGAATGGACTGGTTGGATCTCCTTGCAGTCCAAGGGACTCTCAAGAGTCTTCTCCAACACCACACTTCAAAAGCATCAATTCTTTGGTGCTCTGCTTTCTTCACAGTCCAACTCTCACATCCATACATGACCACTGGAAAACCATAGCCTTGACTAGACGGACCTTTGTTAAATATCAGAGCACCTCCAATTCTCTACTTCTAAGTATACCTTAACTGGAATTAATAACAAGACATCAGTTTTCTTAAGATAACATTGGGAGTTCTAATTTCACATAAAGTTTCAACTTCACACACTCCATTTTCACTCAGATGCTGATTTATCAAAATATGGTAGAGACACCTGCAGTATTTCCACAAATTTATCTTCAGTTGGAACCATGATTATGACATTGTGACAATGAGGAAAGTTACTTGAGATGCCGGAAAACAAGTTTGTTTAAAACAAAAGTTTCTGTATGTGAGACAGCAAAAGAGACACAGATGTGTAGAGCGGACTTTTGGACTCTGAGGGAGAGGGAGAGGGTGGGAAGATTTGGGAGAATGGCATTGAAACATGTATACTATCATGTAGAAACGAATCACCATTCTATGTCTGATGCAGGATATAGGATGCTTGGGGGCGGTGCACGGGGATGACCCAGAGAGATGTTACGGGGAGGGAGGTGGGAAGGGGGTTCACGTTTGGGAAAGCATGTACACCTGTGGTGGATTCATGCCAATGTATGGCAAAACCAATACAGTATTGTAAAGTAAAATA
>SJYR01005734.1:3485-15209 GCA_006410655.1 Kobus ellipsiprymnus | reverse complement strand
AATCTATTTCTCACTTCCACTGTATAATCATAAGGGATTTGATTTAGGCCATACCTGACACACTTAGACAGCACTGAACACTTCTTAGGAGTCACTTCAGGTCCTCTTAGTTTCACTGCCTCATATGCCTGATGTGCTTCAGCTACTGTGTTGTAAACTTCAAGACTGCATTTTCTGCTCCCTCAACATCCCTGCAAACGTAATGTGAGCTCCCCACTCTCCTGATCAGGTGCACCAGTGTGATGAGACTGTTCCCTGCCACGAGTCCCACTTCTGGCTTCCTCTGACTGTGACCTAGAGACATTTAAATGCACCAGTGAAATCCCTTCACACCTTTTCCTTGTGTAACTGCATCCTGACCCCTGGTATGGTCACTTGTCCATGGGTCTTCACATGCCATTTGGGGTCACCNGTTGTAAACTTCAAGACTGCATTTTCTGCTCCCTCAACATCCCTGCAAACGTGATGTGAGCTCCCCACTCTCCTGATCAGGTGCACCAGTGTGATGAGACTGTTCCCTGCCATGAGTCCCACTTCTGGTTTCCTCTGACTGTGACCTAGAGACATTTAAATGCACCAGTGAAATCCTTTCACACCTTTTCCTTGTGTAACTGCATCCTGACCCTGGTATGGTCACTTGCCCATGGGTCTTCACATGTCATTTGGGGTCACCATTGCTTGGCCGAGCCTGTTCTATTGGCACATCCTCCACATACCAACATAATGGAGTGTGTGACTCTGGCTTTTAGACCCTATGAGTATGATTAACCTTGTTGCCCAAAACTCATCTATGACCCCTGCCCCCACCATGTAGCCACACCAGAGTGACCATTACATCAAAGAAAACAGAACAATTACCGTGATGAGACTGTGTCACAGAGGTTGAATCCAGAAGCTGAATCTGTATGAAACTTTTGACCTCACCTCTCTGCCTCCTGTGACACATCACAAAGACCTTTCACCCAAGCATGTTCTAAAGGCTGTATCCATAATCTCGAGTCATTCTGGTGATAAGACAGAGGCTTTTCCTGCTAGAGATCCCCACACAGACCAGACAGGACTTACCTGAGCAGACTACTCTAGCATCCCAATCATGGGTATAGCTATCATTATGATGGTCTTTAATATTAGAATGCTTACAGTCACTGACAGTTGACTCCGTCCCTTCACATGAAGTATACAAAAGCCAAATGTGGCCAAGTCCTGGCCCAAAATAAGCCCCTCCAGGAAAACCAATGGCAGCTCCACACCCCAGCTGTCTGCACACTACAGAGGCATCCTGCAAGCTCCAGCGGTGATCACCCACTGTGCCCCATTCTCCCTGGTGCTTCACTTCCACTCTCCCCTCACAGCGATGGGCTCCATCCTTCAACCTCAGCTCCAGAGCTGCAAAAGAGACACAGACACAGGACACAGGAGAGATTTTAGGAGACTTGCAGTGATACAAGTATTTAAAATATTAGCTCTCTGAGGAGCAATAAAAAGTGCATGGTATATAGTATTTGTTGACTTCTGTGGTATAAATATTCCCCCTGTGGCCGACTCTAGGCTCCCAATGTGCCATCACTGAACATGGAGCAAGAAGGGAAGCACAGGTGTTTCTCAGGAGCCTGTAGAACCAGCTCCAGGGACACCACCGAGGACAGGCCTTCAGAGACTCTGGATGCTGCCCTCCCTGTAGGTGTGCCCAAGGCTACTAGGGCCCAGCTTCTCCATCTCAGTTACAGCTCATGGCCTGGGATCCAGGGAGGAATCCTCCGTCTACTTCCCTGTCCATAGGGAGCATCTCATCCAGCTTAGAAACAGAGAGTTGTGGAAACAGGCTCTAAAATGTCCTGGCTATTCCTGCCATCTGGCGTTCATGTCCTTTTGTAATCCACACTCGAATGTACCTAGTAACGTGCTTCTAACAAATGGAATTTGACAAACGTTATCAGATGACATTTTAGCCATTAACTTAGACAACTCTGGCTTCTGCATATAAAAAGGAGTTCATTTGTAGGAACATCATAGATGGAGACATTACTTGTGTTCAGCAACACTTTATGAACATGTGGAAATAGTAATACTTCCTTGCCTGTTTGAAGTTAAGCATAACCCTGTGATCTGGATCATTCAATGAAGTCAAGAACAAATGATGTCAGTTCCACACTGAAACATTAAGGGCCAATATATTTTTCTACCTCAGCAAATACTGAAGCCTTGTGTTGCAGCGGTAGCATAATGAAATTGTGGAGCATTCAACAACCTGAGTGCTTGAAGAATTATGATAGCAGAAGTCCTGCCAAAGTGAACAGAACTTGTCATACAAGGATAAATTTTGGTTTTTTTACTACAACATACCTAGCTTACTTTTACTAAAATGGACAGTAACAGCAGAAAATTGACAAAAAGAAAAACACTGAGATAAAGATTAGGCATATAAAATTGAGAAACACCTATATTAACATCTAAATCCCCAAGAACAAAAAGAGATGCCAGGGTGGAGTAGATTGAAACTTTAGATTTACCAAAAGGGGAAAAAAAAAAAAAAAACTGCCAATCTAAAATTCTACACTCAAAACCATTCTCTCAAGGAATAAAGAGCTCAAACATGCCATTACCAAAATGCTGATCTAGGAGACAGCAGCCTCCATCCTCTTAAAAAAAAAGACCAAAATGTAGACAGTGATCAGTAATAAGAACAGCTCCAGAAAGATCTGGAGTACTCTTAGAAGTTTGACCATGCCAAGACACTGTCATTTTGGTGGCATCATTCCATCCTTCAAACCAGCATCACTCAGAGTTTCTCTCACCAGGAGGGTAAGAGCAGGCTGAGTAACCAGTGTCCCTAGCCTTTGCAGGCACCATATGAAGGTCCTGTTTCAGGCTCTCTTCACGCAGACCTGCAAAGCTGAGCCAGTCTTATAGAGCTGGCTAGGCATAAGAAAGAAGAGCAAAGGACCAATAGCAACCACATGGCAGGAGAAATCACAGCTCACAGGGACCTGCTCTGCAGACAGAGACAGCAGATTTTACCCCTGAAAGAATTAATAACCAGCACAGATGATGGTTTCCAGTAGTCATGTATGGATGTGAGAGTTGGACCGTAAATAAGGCTGAGCACTGAAGAATGGATGCTTTCGAACTGTGGTGCTAGAGAAGACTCTTGGGAGTTATTTGGACAGCAAGGAGATCAAACCAGTCAATCCTAAAGGAAATCAACCCTGAATATTGATTGAAAGGACAGATGCTGAGGCTGAAGCTATAATACTTTGGCCACCTGGTGCAAAGAGCTAACTCGTGGAAAAGACCCTGATGCTGGGAAAGACTGAAGGACAAGGAGAAGAGCAGCACAGGATGAGATGTTAGATAGCATCACCAACTCAATGGACATGAGTTTGAGCAATGAACCATTGTTGGTCTCAGTCTTTGCTGCCTTCCTAGGCCTTCCCACAACCTGAGCACCTGCAACCATCATCTCCCCCAACAGAGGCACCTGCAACAGGCCCCCAAAGCCAAATGTGTGCACACCATTGGCTCTGGCCACCGCCACTGCTGGTCATGATCCCTAGGCTCTGGAACCAGAGGCTCTGCTGAGAACACTAACTACCATTCCAGTGACAGCAGGCCCCCTGCAACACTTGCCAAACACCACACAGTTGTCAATGCTGTGAATGTCAGCAGCCTGAGCCAAATGGATCTCATGCCCTCCCAGACCCAGTGCCACCTTATGCCCCTGCACTTGGCACCCTGCAGTACATTCCAGTGTTCCCCTACCCAGAGGTGAAAGGCTTTCCCTACTGAAATCATAACATAGATTCTGGTACAGGTGACTGCTTTTTTAAATGTGCAGACATCTACAAGAGAATAAGACATCAAGAAGAATCAGGGAAGCAAAATCCCACCAAAGGAATACAGTAAACATCCTGTAACCGACTCAAAGTAATGGAGATCCAGGAATTCAAAATAATACTTCAAAAGATGATCAGAGAGAGTTATAAGATAACTCAAATATTTAATGATACCAATAAAACAATGCAAATAAAATAAGAACAACAAAGATATATAAAATATTTTTTTAAAAAAGAAATAACCAGGTATTTTGAAACTGAATAATAAATGAATGGGCTTCCCAGGTGGCGCTAGTGGTAAAGAAGCCGCCCGCTAATGCAGGAGATGTAAGAGACTTGGGTTCATTCCCTGGGTCCAGAAGATCCCCTGGAGGAGGGCATGGCAACCCACTCCAGTGTTCTTGCCTGAAGAATCCCATGGACAGAAGAGCCTGTTGGGCTACAGTCCATAGGGTCACAAAGAGTCAGACATGACTGAGGCAACTTAGCATCCACACAATATAATGAGTAAACTGAAAAATTCAATACAGAGATTCAACAACAGACTTGACCAAGGGAAAGAAAAAGAAAAAGAATCAATGAGTTAGAAGAAAGATCAGTTGAAAGTATCCAAAGAGAAGCAGAAAGAGAATGAAAGGAATACAGAAAGCCAGTGGGAACTATGGACACCATAAAGAGGAACAATGTATGCAATGGAGTCAGGGCAGGAGAAGTGAGGGAGAAAAGAACTAAGGGCTGAGGACTTCCTGGTGGTGCAGTGGATAAGAGTCCACCTGCCAGTGCAGGGGACATCAGTTCAATCCCTGGTCCAGGAAGATGCCACATGCCGCAGAGCACCTAAGCCAGCGTGCCACAGCTGCTGAAACCTGTGCACCCAGAGCCTGTGGCCCACAGCAAGAGAAGGCCCTGCAGTGACAAGCCTGCGCACTGCAGCGAGGAGCAGCCCCTGCTCACCGCAGCTAGAGAAAGCCCGCATGCAGCAAGGAGACCTAGCACAGCCAAAAGTAAATAACTAAAACAGAAAGAAAGACAGGCTGCGAATTTCCAAACCTGGGGAAAGATCTGGACATCTAGGCTCAAGAAGCAAATAACTCACCCCAAAATTTCAATCCAAAGCAATCCGTTCTATGACTCACGGAGTTAACTGTCCAAATGCAAAGACAAAGAATTCTAAAGGTGTAAAGAGAAGAAAAAGTTCTGTCACCCAAGAGGACTCCCATAAGGAGATCAGCGGATTTGTCCAAAGAAACCCTGCAGACCATGAAGGATTGGTGACATCCTCCACCCTCACTCAGGGGAAAGCAGCTCCAGGGAGAGACGGGAGAGGGCACGGAGAAAGGGCTCCCTACAGAGTCACAGCAGCTCCTGGGAGGGGAAAGGACCGTCCCAGGCCCCCAGCACATCAGGAAAGGAGTCACGGGGACCAGGGCAGGGACTCGGGGACTTATACACCTGAGGCTGAGCTTCAACTGATCTCTACAGACAAGAGGCCCCTCTCCTGGCTGCAGGCTCGTCTGATCCACAATGAACACCTGGTGGGAACAGGTGAGGCCAGCAGGCAGAGCCTCTCACAGCCCAGTGCTGCGCAGACACGGCAACACGCAGAGGAGAGCCCAGGGAGTGGGGCAGAGGAGCCACAGAGAGGCAGGCAGGCGCGCCATTCTCTCTGATCTGGTTACATGCAGCGGCACGACACCCAGCCCTGGGGGACCTGTGTGCTTCACAGACCAGCGGACTCAGTCCCTGCTCAGCAGCCTCATTCCTGTCACACAGACAGGCTGTATCGCCCCTTACACACACGTGCACACACACACAACATCACACACCCTCACACACTCCTCACACACTCCACAAACACACACACTCTTCACACCCTCACACACACACACCCTCACATACTCACACCCTCACACACTCCTCACACACTCATACACATACTCCTCATAACCTCACATACACACACCCTCACACACCCTCACACACTCCTCACACACTCCACAAACACACACACTCTTCACACCCTCACACACACATTCTCTTCACACACACACACACCCTCACATACTCACACCCTCACACACTCCTCACACACTCATACACATACTCCTCATACCCTCACACACACACACCCTCACACACTCCTTACCTTCACACACACACACGTGCGCACAGAGCCCACAGGAGCACAGACACAGGAAACACGGGGACCAGGGGCAGTGCTCACACGCCAGGCGCGTGGAGCGTGTGGGAACAGCCCAGAGTCCCCGCTGGGGTCAGTCACTGGACCTTCCACACACTGGGGGCCACTGGGGCCCTAGAAGCTCCCTGAGGACAAGGGAGACAGTGGAGGGACTCAGGGTGATGCAGCTCGGTCCAGACCAAACCTCACTGCTCTGTAAAATCTGCCTCTATAACCAGTGGACCCCGCACAGGAGACGGACCAGTGTTCACAGTCAGCGTGGCTCCTTTTTGGTCAAAAACACCGAGACCACGGCTCCAGAGCTCCAGACACCTTTCCTTTCACCACGGTGTCCACTCCCTGCTGTGAACCCAGGACAGAGGGCCAGCTCTTACCTTGACCACCCACCACGGAGCCGAGGAGGAGGACACAGAGTCCCCACAGGGAGAGGTGTCTGCCCAGAGCCATCCTTACCCCACGTCCTCAAGGTCACAGTCCCAGCTGCAGGATCAGCCTGTGAGGCGGCGTCAGGGTGACAACCAGGATCTATATAGACCACCCCTTACACCCTCCCTCCTGAGAGCCAATAGCAACACCTCTCACCATTTCAGGCACTATCGGAGGCTGCATCTGCCCCTTTCTGAACACCAATGAGCTTCTGAATCTTCCACATCTCCTTATATGAGCAACACGGTCCTTTGACCTCCTGCTTCCGTGGTCCTGAGAGCCCGGTCCCATGACCAGGACTGGGATAGAAAAGGTGCATCAGAAACCAGAGTGCCTTTCTCTCTCCTAATCACCCTGGTCGACATCTGCAGACTGTGAAATCTCACAGGGTCTGGGTGTGGGATCTGTTGGCCTGTGGAGAATATCTTTTGTACAATCAAGTAATGATTTTCCCCAGCACTGAGCTCAGGGTGGAAGCAGAGACCTCCAGGGTGGAAGCAGAGACCTCCAGAAGTCTCGAAATACAACAATGTTTATCAGGCCAGCAGAAAATGAGGGCCTGGAGTACAGGAATTCACAGGTGACTGTGGAGGCATGAGGTGAGACGCATCCGGTTGGGGGATGAGGTTGCAGCTCTTTCCCCTCTCAGAGTGACCTGGAGACCGGGTCCTGGAGCGCGGCCTGCGGCTCAGTCGCGTCTGGCTCTGCAGCCCCCGCACCGCAGCTCACCAACCTCCTCTGTCCAGCGTGTTTCCCAGGCAAGAGCGCTGGAGTGGGCGGCTATTTCCTTCTAAAGGGATCTTTCTGGCTCAAGGATCGAAACCGTGTCACCTGTGTCTCCTGCATTGGCAGGTGGGTTCCCTATAGGGACGTTCAGACACGTTAAATTCCTTTCCCTTTATTGCATTTCATTTTATGTGAAGTATCTCTTTTAGCTAGTCACCAAAAATGTTTATGGAGAGAAAGAGATTGCTATTAAAGGAAACAAAGGGAGGAGGAATCATCATTCAACTCTAGTCTTCCAAAATTGTAGCAGGGATCTCTAGAAGAAAGTGTGGAGCTTCCCTGATGGCTCAGCAGTAAAGAATCTGCCCGCAAAGCAAGAGATGTGGATTTGACCCCTGGGTCAGGAAGATCCCCTGGATAAGGAAATGGCAACCTACTCCAGTGTTCTTGCCTGGAGAATTCTGTGGACGGAAGGGCCTGGTGATCCTTTCGCGTCCATCGCAGTCCATTGCATTGAAAAGAGTCAGACACAACTAAGGAACTAAACAACAAGAAAATTAAAGTTTAGAAAGACTAAAGCTTTCTAAACTTCACATTTATCCCCCTCATAAGCTGAGAGTATGGTTTGATAAGATCAGAATACATTTGTATTATAAACCATAACTAAAGACAATGCAAAATGTAATTTAAGGGAACAGCTCCAGACAAAAGGGGAAATAGAAAGTGTTCTTCTACATTATAGCTGCATGTGACGGGGAAAGAAGGGGCAAGTGAAGCAGAGAATAGAAGGGGTTCATGCTTCCTGGAACCATCAGTGACCCCACCTCCTCTGTTCTGCATTTAAGAAGAAAGGTGGCGGCAAGAATGGAATCCCAGGTGGGTTGAGGGGACAGATCCAAGCAGAAGGGACTGATGCCCAGTACAGCCACCGATGCTTGTTCTGTTTCCACTGATCAGAGAAGCTCTCAGATGCTTCCCAGAAAGTAATCCTGATGAGTATACAACTGAGAAGGACCATAAGGGATGCAAGAGAGAACTCTCCCATCAAAATTCAAGGTCACTAATGTGCTGCCCCTTCCTCATGCCCTCTCAGGCTCAAGATTCCCATGATGCAGCCCTGTGGCCCACACAAGCCCAGCCTGAGGCCCCCTCATCCCGACTCCGTCTCTTCAGCACAGACGTGGAAGGACGCATCTGTGACACACAGGCCCCAGAGGCCCCACCGGAGCCCAGAGACGGCTTCAGGAGCCGCCCACACACGCCCACCTTAATGTCTCAGCCTGGCCAACACCCAGGGCAGCTGCTGGCCATCTAACAGCCCTGCCACATCCCCCACCAGAAGGACCCTCATCCTGGTCCACAGACACAGCTTCTCTGTCCTGTAACATCCATCCTTCCTTCTTGAAACTCAGAAGAAAAGACAATTGAGCACAAGCTTTCCTCCCTCTAAATATACTAATATTTGCCCATTATTTATACAAGATTCACTTCCTTGTCATCTGGTCCTCTCACTCTCAAACTCTGTGACTGTACCTGACCCCATCTCCTTCTATATCTGGACCTTTAACTCATTAATGATAAAAACTGATTATAGATATCAAAACCAAAATTTAAAGTCAGGGGCTGGAAAAGGACCAAGATTTGCTCAGTCACTTGGAATTGATGCTCTACTCCCTCTGGGCCCAAAGTCATCATTCCTTATCCAGTTATGGGCTCCACACCATCACCAGAAACAACTGCACAGACACCTAGAACACAGGACATGCTTTTTTGGGTCCAGTCATCCCTCCCATGTGATGACACACAGATGCATTTAGTGAACCAGGTACACACAGTCTCACTTACCTTAGGATTGAGATCTCACACGGTAAGACACTGTTGAGGGTTCCAGACTCTGTTATAGGGAAGGATGGGCTGGAAAGGAGGGGCTAACTCAGGGCTGGGGGTCTGTCCCCAGGCAGCACCCTCTACCCCAGAGATGGGGCTGCAGGGTCAACATGGACGAACTCACCCTTGGAAGAATTTACTTCTCTGATACATAAGAAAATCTCAGTATCCAATCTCATCAAAGATTTGAGGAGGAAAGTTGTAGAGAGAAATCTAACCCAGCTGTGCCCACAGTGCACTTGAGAGAGTGGAAGGCAGGGTTCAGGAGAACAGACTGGGGAGCCAGACTGCCTGGTCTTGACTCACAGTTTAGCTGCATGCTATGTGTGGGCCTTGAGCAGGGTTCTTACACTCTCTGATTAGTAAAAGGAGGGTTGTGATCATGCCTAGATGACTGAGTTTGGGTGAGGATTAAGTGAGTTGGCATTAGCATGTGATATTACAACACTCAGTCATGGCCAACTCTTTGCGACCCCATGGACTGTAGCCCACCACATTCCTCTGTCCATGGAATTTTCCAGACAATAACAGTAGTACATAGTAGTAGTATTATGTACTACTGTTAACTTGCCTTCCTGAGGACTCACATGGTAAAGAATCTGCCTGCAGTGCAGAAGATCTGAGTTCCATCCCTGGGTTAGGAAGATCCTCTGGAGAAGGAAATGGCAACCCACTTCGGTATTCTTGCCTGGGAAATCCCATGGACAGAGGAGCCTGGCAGGGCTACAGCCCATGGAGTCACAAAGAGTTAGTCATTAGTGAGTGACTAACACACACATACACACACAGTAGTAGTAAAGAAGCAGAGCTAGGGCATCTCCCACCATCTCGTCGCAGAATCCCAGGACTCTAGAACAGGAATTCAATTCTGTTACCTGGAGCCTTGACTGTGGCTTTTGGAACTCTCCCAGGAGCTATCGGCTGTGATGGTGATTGGTGCCAATCAGAGTTATGAGTCTTCTACACATCACCCCTTCTCTCTGTGCACCGTGCAACTGCTCAAGAATCTCAATCTTACCATTGTTGAGCTTTTGTGAATTAAATTGTTTACTTAATCATTTAACTTTATAAACTCAAATGTACTTGGCAAAACATTTTGCATCTAATTCAACATGAATCTGCCACAGGTATATATAAGTTGTAAAGTAAAAAAATAAAATAAAATAAAAAAATAAAAAAAAACATTTTGCATCTAATTCACCTTCATATCCCCAGTGCCTGGCTAATTAAAAATCCTAAATGTTGTCTTTTGTGTACCTGAATGAATGAATGTCAGCCTGATATTTTAAACAAATCATTTCAATCAAAAAGAAATCTTTTGAGAAATAATTTAACTTGTGATGATGTAACAGCACAGTGCAAGCTGCATCATTTTTTTTAAATGATATTTCAGTACTGTTAAATGGTATGAGCTGTATATGGTTCACTTCAACACCTTTCTGCAATGCGTGCAGTAAATTTCAATAACTAGAAGCAACCAAGCCCCAGCACAAGAGCTGTGCTGAGACAGCCAGTTCTAAACATGGATAAACGCTGCAAATTTCTCTCTATATCTGGAGATAAAGAAGACAAACCACAGAACACTGACAGGTGAGGACCATGAAGCCTCCTGTTCTGTCTTAATCAGATATGGCCAAGTGGTCAGGATGTTTATGTGTCATTTGGCACATTTTCAATTCAAAACACACAACTGTAACAGGAAGCAATTTTGTTATAAAAAATGTGAACAGCTTCCGTTTGAATTAGAAGTGCAGAAGTAAAAAGGAGAAAAAATCTTGTTCTTTTACTTAGGCTATTTGTCCTTATGGATTGTAAAGCAATACAACATGTAGCATTATTATTCCCAAACCACCATGAGAATATAGTGGTTTCAGAGGTTCAGTAATCTCTTTGCTAGGAAAGTTAATAATTAAACCTGCTTGCTTGAGGAAAATTTCCTCAGGACCAATCAGAGTGACTAAAATACTAAATATTTTTTAATTAAAAAAGAGGCATACAACTCTAACAGAAAATTATTAACGGAGTTGTTATACCAAAGCACTGGAGACCTGCCTCACCATCTGTGTTCCTTGCATGGATGGGGCTAAGGTTCGTAAAGACTCCTTTATCAAAGACCATTTCATTACCAGGGCACGAAGGGAAGCAAGGTTATGAGCTGGTGATGTCCAGCCCATCACCTCTGTTCAGCCCTTTACAGTCTATAATCAGAAACATCAAAGAGTGTGGCACTGAATTGTCCTCATTCATTCCTCCATAGTGCAACATCAGATACCCAGAGACAAGAGCAGATCAAAGCTAATAAATCAAAAACAAGCAGATTCTAAGTGGAGAGCATGCAGACAAAGGACCCTTCGCCACTGTTGTTGGAAAGGAAGAAGCCCTCCCACCCCAGACACCATCTGTGGGAGGAGAGACAAGAACGTGCCTCCGTAAATAGAAAAAAATCAGTCTGAGCAGGGAGCTTAAACTAGAAATGACAAAACAATTATTACAATGAACCCAAGCTAAGTTGAGGGACAAATTTTAAATAGAAGAGTCTGTGTTAACTTTATGGAACTTTCAGTTCACACAAACATCCCTTGCTAGTGCACAAGATGAAATCAGTGATAAAAAGAGTATACTACATTTATGTATATTTGAATATTCATAAAT
>SJYR01005733.1:4695-28728 GCA_006410655.1 Kobus ellipsiprymnus | reverse complement strand
AGCTCAGGTGGTCTGGTATTCCCATCTCTCTCAGAATTTTCCACAGTTTATTGTGATCCACACAGTCAAAGGCTTTGGCATAGTCAATAAAGAAGAAATAGATGTTTTTCTGGAACTCTCTTGCTTTTTCCATGATCCAGCAGATGTTGGAAATTTGATCTCTGGTTCCTCTGCCTTTTCTAAAACCAGCTTGAACATCTGGAAGTTCATGGTTCACATATTGCTGAAGCCTGGCTTGGAGAATTTTGAGCATTACTTTACTAGCATGTGAGATGAGTGCAATTGTGCGGTAGTTTGAGCATTCTTTGGCATTGCCTTTCTTTGGGATTGGAGTGAAAACTGACCTTTTCTAGTCCTGTGGCCACTGCTGAGTTTTCCAAATTTGTTGGCATATTGAGTGTAGCACTTTCACAGCATCATCTTTCAGGATTTGAAACAGCTCAACTGGAATTCCATCACCTCCACTAGCTTTGTTCGTAGTAATGCTTTAAACGTGTTGTTTATAGGAACACAAAAATCTTTGCTCAAATTATTTAAATGATCGTTTTTTTTTTCTTTCCTTTAAATTCTGGCAATTTAAATATATTGTTCAATATATATTGCTCAATTAAATATATTGTGTCAGTTCTACTGATATGACATTGGAAAGACCTCAGGTTTTACCAGACGTTCAAGGAAATGTCAAACAACTTATGATGTTTGCTAATTGAAGGAAATTATAAAGCAGGGGCATTGAATGTAAAACCCCACCTCCTGGAGGTGATTCCTTTCCTTTCTCTTTCCCAATTGTCTAATTGTGGATTCTCAAACTATTTTAGTCTTAAATTTAGTGGAGTAAGTGTTTCTCTCTGAAACATCAGTGTATTACCAACTAGGATATTTAAGGTGAACATTTTTTTATTGTGTTCATACTAAAAATTAATGCTTGAAAATGATCAAATGAGATAATTTTAACACAAATTTTCAATGCATTTATTTCCTTATCAAATTAACATAGATACTTTTCAGAAAATCCTAAAATTTACTTATTTTCCTAGCAGAAAATGATAAATGTAACTTAATTGTGAACAATATGAATTATTAAATTCTGTAACTGGATAGGCATCTTAGTATTTTTGCTCTATTTTAATTTAAAATAAGTATAATTAGAAGTTTTGTTTTCACACAAAGTAGAAAGTATATCGGAGAAGGCAATGGCACCGCACTCCAGTGCTCTTGCCTGGAAAATCCCATGGATGGAGGAGCCTGGTAGGCTGCAGTCCATGGGGTCGCTAAGAGTTGGCCACGACTGAGCGACGTCACTTTCACCTTTCACTTTCATGCATTGGAGAAGGAAATGGCAACCCACTCCAGTGTTCTTGCCTGGAGAATCCCAGGGACGGGGGAGCCTGGTGGGCTTCCGTCTATGGGGTCGCACAGAGTCGGACACGACTGAAGCGACTTAGCAGCAGCAGGAAGTATAGTCTTTTTCATCATTCCTTGCTTTGGTCAGGCTCAAAAAGTAATGGATATTAAAGCTCTTTTCTACAAGTTGAAAATATTTAGAAATACTGAATTTTTATATAAGCATGTTTACTAATATGTTTAGGTAAAGCACGAATATCTGTAGATACCAACCAATGTCCAAAGATTTTTGTTCTTTAATTCATTAAAATGTTAATTCAACATGCTGCAGGTCTTTTCAACAACTTGATCTACCTGCCTAATCTAACTATTCTTATCTCTAACATAAACAACTGGCTTAGAAAATTGAAGTTAAAAAGTCCCATCAGGGCCTCCACAAAAGCTGAATGGCTCAGAACCTGAGCAGTAGACCGCAGCTCTGTTTCCAAAAGATCACCAGGAAGCATATGTTATCCTTCTCACACATAGATGGCGCTACTGACCCACCATCACAGAGATCATTCAGTTTTCCACCACTGGCTGTGGACAAACATCAATCCATCTATGTCTGATCCTCAGATAGTTTCTATTTCTGGAGGGCTAACTGGGGTTAAGGGTGGGCTGAGGTTCTTAACAAGGAGCTGTTATTATTGTGTGTAACTAACTGTGCTAACATTTAGAAACCATAACTCGCTGCTTGACTAGACTTCTCATGTTCCAGTGATTAATCTGTTGACATTTTAAGTGAAAACAAAGGAGCTTGATTTGGATACTTTTTCTTTAGTTAATTGTTTTCTAGATGCTGAGTACTTTATTGCATCTTCTTTGCATCCGTTTTCTCAATTTGAATAAGAGAAGAAACCAACATTTATCCACCATCTAGTGTATGCCAGTCACTGGACTATTTATGAATATTTAATCCCTTCATCCTGTGAGGAACGACTTCTTATCTTTATTTCAAACATAAAGTTGAAGGTCAGAGATACTTTATGGCCTGAGATCTCCACCATGGTGGTGGTGTTCAAGACTAGTTTTAAAGGTTCTTTTTTAAAAAAATTGGAATATAATTGCTTTGCAATGTTGTATTAGTTTCCGCTATACGACGAAGTGAGCCAGCTAAAATATGCATGTATCATCTCCCTCTTGGACCTTTCTCCCACCCCTATCAGTCTGTGCCTATCCTCCCACTACCTAGGTCCCTACAGAACACTGAGCTGAGCTCCCTGTACTATACAGCAGGTTCCCACTAGCTATCTAGTTTACTCATGGCAGTACATGTATGTCAATCTCGATTTCCTAATTCATCCCACTCCCTGCTCCCACCCCACGTCCGCATGACTGCTGTCTACATCTTCATCTTTGTTTCCACCCCACAAATAAGTTCATCTGTACCATTTTTTAAGATTCCACGTGTATGCCTTAATATACAATATTTGTTTTGCTTACTTACTTCATTCTGTGTGACAGACTATAGGTCCACCTACATCTCTACAAATGACCCAATTTCATTCCTTTTTATGCCTGAGTAGTATTCCGTTGTGTATATGTACCACATCTCCTTTATTCATCAAACCTATCCTAGGAATAAAATACTTGAATACAGACTTTATAACACTGGCTTATTGTTGCCATGGGGAAAGGTAAATAACTTTTGGAAAGATAAAATGCATCAGAAGATCTTTTAAAGAGTTTCAGTGAGCCAAATCACAAAATTAACCAATGATCTTTCTTCTTCTGTACGGAATATACTGACTTATGTAGGTAAGGATTTAGAATATATATGATATACCCCAGTTGTTTATATTATCTAGTTCAAACTCATCAACTAGAATTATGGTTTTCAAAATTATGCATAGACATTCAAAATTTTATATAGAATTTTAAGAAGCTGAATATTAAGTTCATGATAATCATAGGATACATATATATATAGTGATTTAGTCACTCAGTCATGTCCAACTCTTGTGACCCCATGAACTGTAGCCTGCCAGGCTCCTCTGTCCATGGGATTCTCCAGGCAAGAACACTGGAGTGGCTTGCCATTTCCTTCTCATATATATATATATATATAAATTTCTTTGTGAATGAAAAAAGGCAGTTTATATAAAAATTGTCTATTTTTGATGATTTGGCAAGATGCTGTACTGTGTCGTTTATATTAATTGCTTCTAAAAATTGTTAGGACCACTGTCTTCAGAGACAGGAGGAAAAAAATTGCTACCAATTGTTTCAAAACTTAATAATATCTAGAAATGCCTAGCAAGGTTCTCTCTCATATACCCAGTCTAATGTCTGATAAACATGATGTCTCTAAAACCATGTTTGTAAGATTTAATAAAACATAAGGCCTTTTCTTTTTCCTGTGTAAAATTTCTAAATAAGAAAGACACATTCTGACCGTATTCTGTAATTTGATTATACTGTCTCTGAGTGTGTGCTCAGTTGCTTCAGCTGTGTCTGATTCTTTGTGACCCTATAGACTGTAGCCTAACAGGCTCTTCTGTCCATGGAATTCTCCAGACAAGAAGACTGGAGTAGGTTACCATGCCCTCCTCCAGGGGATCTTGCTGACCAGAGATCAGACCTGCATCTCCTGCGTTGCAAGGTGGATTCTTTACCCACTTAGTGACTTGGGAAGCCCACCACTGTCCCTGAGCCTCTATAGTTTAGTTAGAATATAAGACCTTCTCAACTCTTGCATTTAAGCTGCTTGCCACAATCATCTGGTAAAGAAATCTCAGGACAGAATCAACTGTGACCCTTAGGAAGATTACGTACCCAACATAGACAGCAACACAGGAGCCACATCAGAGGCCAGTGATTCTGTGCAGGGAGTCATGAAGACTTTGGGGCCAAGAAAAATTTGAATGTGGGATATCCTTCGAGAGGTAAAGGACAAACAGGAAATGATCATCATGAGTCAGAAGTTTAAAGTGAATCAAAGAGATTTGACATTTATTTAAGGAGACATAGGGCTGGCAATTGGCAGATGGCTCTAGAACAAGAATTTGATTGCAATCTTGATGCTAGAAATGGAAAGGAAGATAAAATGCAGGGCTTAAGACATGGAGGGAGGGTGGTGTAGGAATGGAATGTCTCACTAATGGAAGAACTGGCTCTTAGGATACTTGGTAATTGGATCAAATATTGGAAAAGAATCTTAGAATTCAAATTATGTAGCAAGGGGATTCTTTTACCAGTGTGTGCGTCGGGGGCAGTAGATTCCACATACTATCCATTTTGTACTATACTTGACTCGATTCCTATTGTATATACCCTTCTACACCAACTCATACAAATTTTGCTTTCACAGGCAGCTTTAATTTGTATTTATTTTCCTCTCCTACTTTAGCAGTTGTTCCCTCATTTTAGATGTTCTTAAAGCATTCGGAAATACAAACATAATCCAGGATCTTTCTGTATGATCAAAAAAGCAAAAAGTTAATTTCATCGCAAGTCTGCTTCCAGATTCCACCACATTTCAGGGTTTACTTTAGGAGGATCAACAAGCAAAAAACAATAACAAAAAAACACAACCTTCCAAGACTTTGTTTACACTTCCAGTCTCGACTTCTCAACTTCTCATTCACTTTCCAGTGGTCTGGTTTCCATCTCCAGTCCCCTCTGAAATTGTTGTTTCATGACTTCCATGCCACCAAATCAAAAGATACATCTATGTCCTTATTTCCCTGTATTCACTTTGTATTGAAATATTTTTTTTCCTTGAATTCCGGAATGCCATATTCTCTTGGTTATCCATGTAAGGGATAATTTAACTTTGGAATAAGAAAAGAGAGCACCAGATATCTTTTTAATGCCATGCTGGAAACTCATGGGATTGTTTGATTGTATGGAGACCTGTCTTTGATCTATTTTACAACTGGTAATTAGAGATAACTGAAAGCAAGGGAAACAATACTTGTCCACAGACCTGAAAATAAATTTTTTTCTGGTGGTGGGAAATAATTTTTACCCTCTCCTCTTTCTCCTGATAAACTCAGTTTGGGGCCCATTTGTAAGATGAAAATTTATGAAGAAAATTTATGTCTTATATTTTAAAATTAATCCAAACCATCATTAAGATTGGTTAGTAGCAAATTTTGAAAAAGAGAGCTTAGAGCAGATACCTCTTATTAAGTTTTTCTGTTAAACAGAATGGTCCAGATACATATTGTCCAGTGTGCTCACAGTAAATATTTGCAATTTTGACAGAGTCATGCAGTTTTCTCTAAATTTTTGTCAAGAGAGATCATGTTCGCTGCACTGGGAAATTTTCTTTTTTCCAATTTTATGCTCTGGGAAAGAGATCTGTTATGAATGGAGTGTTTGTGTCTCTTCAAAATTTATGTTTTGAAAAATTTAATTCCCAGTGGGGTGACAGGGGGTGGGGCCTTTGTAGGTAATTAGGTCCTGAGAGTGGAGCCCTCACGAAGGGAATTAGTGCTCTCATGAAAAGGGACAGGAGAGAACTTGCTTCCTTTGTCTCACTGTCTCTCTCTGTCATGTGAGGACACAATGAGAAGCCAGTCGTTTGCAAACCAGGTAAAGTACTCTCAACCAGACCCTAGACCAGTGCCTTGTTCTTGAATTTCCCAGTCTCCAGAACTGTAAGAAATAAATATTGCTGTTTAAGACTTACAGGCATAGAAAACAAACTTATGGTTACCAAAGGGGAAAGATGAGGGTGGGGAGGAATAAATTAGAATTTGGGAGGAACATATATACTCACTGCTGCTGCTGCTAAGTCACTTCAGTCGTGTCCGACTCTGTGTGACCCCAGGGACTGCAGCCTACCAGGCTCCTCCGTCCATGAGATTTGCCAGGCAAGAGTACTGGAGTGGGTTGCCATTGCCTTCTCCTATATACACAGCACTCTATATAAGATATGGGCTTCCCTGGTGGCTCAGTGGTGTAGAATCCACCTGCAATGCAGTAGACACAGGTTTGATCTCTGAGTTGGGAAGGCTGCCTGGAGGAGGGCATGCCGACTCACTCCAGCATTCTTGCTAGGACAATCTCATGGATAGAGGAACTTGGCGAGAACTGAAGCAACTAAGCACTCAGCTTTCTTCACAGTCCAACTCTCACATCCATACATGACTACTGGAAAAACCATAGTCTTGACTAGACGGGCCTTTGCTGGCAAAGTAATGTCTCTGCTTTTCAATATGCTAGCTAGGTTGGTCATAACTTTCCTTCCAAGGAGTAAGCATCTTTTAATTTCATGGCTGCAGTCACCATCTGCAGTGATTTTGGAGCCCCCCAAAATAAAGTCTGACACTGTTTCCACTGTTTCCCCATCTATTTCCCATGAAGTGATGGAACCAGATGCCATAATTTTTGTTTTCTGAATGTTGAGCTTTAAGCCAACTTTTTCACTCTCCTCTTTCACCTTCATCAAGAGGCTTTTTAGTTCCTCTTCATTTTCTGCCATAAGGGTGGTGTCCTCTGCATATGTGAGGTTATTGATATTTCTCCCAGAAATCTTGATTCCAGCTTGTGCTTCTCCAGCCCAATATATATTCAGTGATATATAAATCACTGGATCACTTTGCTCTGTATCTAAAACTAATACAGCATTGTAAATCAACTATACTTCAATAAAAGAAAACTTAAAGTTGTTGTTAAAGCCATCTTTGGTATCTTAGGCTTCCCAGATGGGTCAGACAGTAAAGAATCTGCCTGCAATGCAGGAGACCCAGGTTTGATCTGTGGGTCAGAAAGATTCCCTGGAGAAGGGAATGGCTATTCACTCCAGTATTCTTGCCTGGAGAATCCCATGGACAGAGAAGCCTGGTGGGCTACATTTCATGGAGTTGGAAAGAGTCAGACACGACTGAGTGACTAACACTACTTTACTTTTCACTAGCAGCCTGACTAGGACAATAACTTGTCAAAGTTATCCTATAATTATAAAACTTGCTGACAGCTCCTCATTGTGCCAAAATCTGTTGTCTATGTTCAGTTACCAAGTTTTAGAAATGCAACTGTTTATTCAATCCTACAGCTACTTATACCCAGAAGTAGCCTTGAAGTAGCTTGGTTCTCTTAATCATTGGTCATGTATTCATTTTGAAATTATCTGGAGTCTTTCCCAACTTGTAAATCTTTATCTGTTCCTGCATCAACCTCTTTATGGACTATTATCTTGCCTAACCTGTGAAGAGTGTCTTTTATCATCTCATGATAAGTGGATTTGCTCACCTTTCAGATTGTCAGGCCACGTAGACCATGATGCAGTAGAGACTTCAGGTCAACAGGAGCCAGTGAACACATGGTTTAAGGAGATCTCAATAATTGGGCAGCCACAAAACAGTGAAAAATGATTATTCCAGGGAAATCGTCTAGTCAAATTGTTAAGCTTGAGTTTATTGTAATAAAGTCATTTGAAAGGTAATTGTGATTCCAGGTACTCACTTTGATATATCTTTCAGGAATTCTGCCATTTGAAATTTTACTTTAAAATTTTATAGTCTTTTCAAATTAGGTTATGTAACTATCCTACTTTACTTTTAGATTGAATTGTTAAGGTGAATAATTTTATTTTGATTCAAACGTGCCCAGAAAGCATATTTTTGGTGTGAAATGTCAAAGTATGTTTTTCTTTCTTACATGAAAATAGCTTGCAGATTTGGTTGACATTTGATATAAAGTGATTTCTATAGTTTGAAGCACAAGTGAACTTCAATTTTAACCTTGTAATGATTATACATGTTTATGGAAAATGAGTTGAAATGTAGAACTGCAATCATTGTCTGCCTTTTCCAGGCTTTGCCAGGCCTAAATGCCTTTTTATTTAGAGAATTTTCCATGCCTTTAGGTTACTAAGAATCAAAATAATGTAAACTGGTACATTTTTATTTGGTTGACTCCGTAGCCAAGAAGGCAGTGACTAGGAGCTTTATTCACGATACCATATTTTGCAGGGGCTCTGCCTATGGCTCCTGGAACACAGTGATGGCATATCAGGAAAAGGGGAAAAAACCATTCTGAAAAATGGCCTGGCTTAGGGCTGATGTTCAAAAAGGGAGGTCAGCAAGCAAAGATACAGCATAAAAGACACTGCCTGGTGAGTGGGTACTTAGCAGCAAATGATACCCGTATAATTAGGCTGGTGGTACTCTCTTGGGTCCAAAGGGGACTCAAACAGTTTTAAATAAACCTCAGCCAATAACCAATAGGACTAGGACAGGACCTAACTCCCAAAGCAGAGAGAGCGGGCTAGGCTTTTAGGATTCTGGCCAAACTGGCTAGGGTTCAGGATGCTGGTAACCAGAGGTATTTGGAACACAAACTAGGAAGAGTGGCAAAACCCAGATATAAAGAATTTGTACAGATGGATGAAGCACAAACAAATGTTGGGTTTTAGGGATTCAGTTATGGGGATTTCAGCTAAACTCTAGACCCTGCTGATTACTTGGAAGATGGTCTCTCAGTGTGATTCTCTGGCTTGATGACCAAGAAGTCTGGAGTCTGTCTTGAGGATCCTTAGTTATTAGTGGTGAATAAGCAGAAATGGAATCACATGAGGAGTATGTTGTTGTCTTTCAGTTGCCAAGTCGTATCTAACTCTTAGTGACCGCATGGACTGCAGCACTCCAGACTTCCCTGTTTCTCACCATCTCCTGGAGTTTACCCAAGTTCATGTCCATTGAATCAGTGATTCCATCCACCCATTTCATCCTCTGTTGCCCTTTTCTCCTTCTGCTTTTAATCTTTTTCAGCATCAGGGTCTTTTCCAATGAAAGAGCTTTTCTCATCAGGTGGCCAAGAGTGTCAGTGCTTCCAAAGAGTGTTCAGGGTATGAGGAATCTAGAACAAATATTTTCAGTTCAGCCAACAGACCAGTTTCACAGTTTTCTTTCTCATTCATTGATCTAATTAATTGGTTGAATTAATCTTTTGATTTAGGAATTTATGGAAATAATCTAAAGTATATGGTATCTTCTTCTACAGGATCTTGAACCCTTACAAGCTATATTCTGAAACTTTTGTCATCGGATGTACTGAGACATATATAGTAGAGTTTGCTTGATATTATGCAAATTTTTAAAGATGGGGTTAAAGGCCAAACTAATTTCAAGCGAAATTTTTGAGCTTAAATTTTTTATTGATGTGAACCATTTTGAAAGTTTTTATTGAATTTGTTACAATATTGTTCTGTTTTATATTTTGGTTTTTTTGGCCACAAGGTATGTGTGATCTTAGCTCCCCAACCAGAGATCAAACCAGCACCCCCTGGATTGAAAGGCAAAGTCTTAACCACTGGACCACCAGAGAAGTCCTTGGAATTTTTAATTAGAACATAAAGTACCACCAGGAAACTACACATTTTCAGTGTACAACTCATCAGTGTTGACTAACCAAACATGCCTAGATCAAGGAAGAGGCTCTTGCAAGCACCCAGAAGTCTCCTTAGCTCCCTCTTCTCTCTAGAAAATAAATAAGGTGTCTGTGTTTCTCTACTTTATGTGAAGTGAATCATATAATATGTATTCTTTCATGTCTGGTTTGTTTGGCTCAGTGTTATGCTTGTGAGATTCCTCAATATTGCTCTTAGTCATAGATCATTTATTAACATTATCATGGTTATACCATATTCCATTGTATAAACATATCACAATTCCTTTTAACACTTCAGTTGGTGAACCCTTGGGTAGCATATTCTGTTGGTGCTGTTATGCAGAGTGTTGCTATGAATATTCTAGTAATGACTTTTGGTAAGCATATGTACACATTTCTGTGGATACTATAGGGTGGAATTGACAGGTCATGTATCAGTAAAACATTTTAATGTTTTTTAAAGTTTGTAATTTTATCATTTAGCCCATCCTAAAGATTTTATGTCATAAGTATATATCACATATGTATCCCTTCCTAGCTGTACCTGGCCTACTATTCTACTGGGCTACTTTTGACCAAAGTTTTAATACGTAGACACTTAATTATGTGCTTCTTTCCTCAGTTATACATTTATGATTTCCCAAATATTAACTCTGAAGTATAAGTACTGTAATTTTATGAAGAGATAAAGAATACAGCAGCCCTTTTGTAGTTTAAAAGTTCATTAATCAGTCTATTTAGTTTTTAGATTTTATGTACAAATGATAGAGAAGAAATATTGGCATAATATAAGCTGTTCTCCTTTTTAAAAGATGAACATGCTAAAATCTGACATTTCAGAACAAGTAAATGCATAGGTATTTATTCCTATTAAAATGCTGTCTTGCTTTACAAAGGACTTCCCTAGTGGCTCAGAGGCTAAAGCGTCTGCCTGCAATGCGGGAGAACCGGGTTCCATCGGGAAGATCTCCTGAAGAAGGAAATGGCACCCCCCTCCACTACTCTTGCCTGGAAAATTCCATGGATGGAGGAGCCTGGCAGGCTACAGTCCATGGGGTCGCCAAGAGTCTGATAGAGCTGAGCGACTTCACTTTCACTTGCTTTACAAAAGGATCAACACCAATCTTTTATTTTTATTTATTTACTTTTTAAAATATAAATTTATTTATTTTAAATTGAGGTTAATTACTTTACAATATTGTATTGGTTTTGCCATACATCAACATGAATCCGCCACAGATGCACTTAGACGACCCAGAGGGATGGTACGGGGAAGGAGGAGGGAGGGGGGTTCAGGATGGGGAACACCAGTCTTTTAAAACATTTTTTTAAAAACAAACTTTAGTTTTGGGACAGTTTTAGATTTACAGAAGAATTGTGAGGATAGCACAGAGAGTTTCCATATATCCTCCATACTCTTTCTATTATTAATATTTATGAGTATTGTACCCCTGTCATAATTAACGAGTTGATATTGATACTTCATGATTAATTAATGTCTATAGCTTATTCTTTGGCCACCTGATGTGAAGAGCTGACTCCTTGGAAAAGACCCTGGTGCTGGGAAAGATGTGAAGGCAGGAAAAGAAGGAGACAACAGAGGATGAGATGGTTGGATGGCATCACCAGCTCAATGGACATGAGTGAGCAGGCTCTGGGAGTTGGTGATGGACAGGGAAGCCTGGCGTGCTGCAGTCCATGGGGTCGCAAAGAGTTGGATACGACTGAGCAACTGAACTGAACTGATAGGTTATTAAGATTCTCATAGATTTAATGTAACCCCCCATGTACTACTGATATGTTCCATTTAGTCCTCACGTCTTCTTAGGCTCCTTTTAGATGTTACAGTTTCTAAGATTTTCATGACCTTAAGAGTTTTGAGGAGTAATGGTCAGTTACTATGTAGAATGCACCTCAATTGGGATTTTTCTAATGTCTTCCTCTTTTTTTAATTAAAAAAATTGTGGCACAAAAACATATAACATAAAATTATGTTAACTGTTTTTTTCCAAGTTTGGGCATATTTATTGTGTCACACAGCTTCCAGTTTCTCTTTTTCTTCTTTTTTTTTTTGGGTGAGAACATAAAAGATCTACTCTTTTAATAAATTTCAAGTATACAACACAGTACTGTAAACTATAATTATCAAGGTGTAATTAGGTCCTCAGAACTTATTCATCTTATAAATGAAAGTCTGTACCCCTTGACCAATATTCCTATTTCTTTCACCTCCCAATGCCTGGCAACCACTGTGTAATACCCTGGTTCTATGAGTTTAACTTGTTTAGATTCTATATGTGTGTGATCATACAGTATTTGTCTTTCTATGACTGTCTTAGCATAATGTCCTCCAGATTCATCTATGTCATCACAGATAGCAAGCTTTTCTTCTTTCTGTGGCTGAATAAGGGCTTCCCTGGTGGCTCAGTGGGAAAGAATCTGCCTGCTAATAAGGGAGACATGGGTTTGATCCCTGGGTTGGGAAGACTCCCTAGAAAAGGAAATGGGAACCCACTCCAGTGTTCTTGCTTGGAAAATCCCATTGACAGATAAGCTGGGCTGGCTACAGTCCATGGTGTGGCAAGAGAGTTGGATTTGACTTAGTGACTAAACCACGATATTCCAATTATTTGCCTATATACATATGCACAGGGCTTCCCCAGAGCCTCAGCGGCGAGGAATCTGCCTGCAGTGCAGCAAGTGTGTGTTCAATCCCTGGATCCGGAAGATCCCCTGGAGGAGGTCACAGCAACCCACTCCAGTATGCTTGCCTGGAAAATCCCATGGAAGAGGAGCCTGGTGGGCTACAGTCCATAGGATTGCAAAGAGTAGGACACTACTGAAATGACTGAGCATGCATACGTGCATAAACACACACACACACACACACACACACACACACACACACACACATAGTTGTGTATTGTTCTTGTTTATTCGCTAAATCATATCCAACTCATGTGACCTCTGTGGACTGTAGCCTGCCAGACTCCTCTGTCCATGGATTTCTCAGGCAAGCATACGGGAGTGGGTTGCCATTTCCTTCTCTAGGGGATCTTCCCAACCCAGGGATCAAACTCGGGGATCACATCTACATCTCCTGCACTGGCAGGCAGATTCTTTACCACTGAGCCACCAGGGAGGCTCAGTGTGTGTATATATATATATGTGTGTGTGTGTGTGTATATATATATATGTATATAGGCTATTATGAATAATGCTGCAATGAACATATGAATGCAGCTATCTTCAAGATAATGCTTTAATTTCTTTTGGATATATACCCAAAAGTTGGATTGCTGAATCATATAATAGTTCTATTTTTTTAAGGAATTTTCATACTGATTTCCACACTGGCTGTACCGATCTACATCCCCACTGACAATGCAAAAGATTTCCCTTTTCTTCACAACTTTATCAAAATTTGTGATCTCTCTTAGAGGAGCCTGGTGGGCTACAGTCCATAGGATTGCAAAGAGTAGGACACTACTGAAATGACTGAGCATGCATACGTGCATAAACACACACACACACACACACACACACACACACACACACACACATAGTTGTGTGTTGTTCTTGTTTATTCGCTAAATCACATCCAACTCATGTGGCCTCTGTGGACTGTAGCCTGCCAGACTCCTCTGTCCATGGATTTCTCAGGCAAGCATACGGGAGTGGGTTGCCATTTCCTTCTCTAGGGGATCTTCCCAACCCAGGGATCAAACTCGGGGATCACATCTACATCTCCTGCACTGGCAGGCAGATTCTTTACCACTGAGCCACCAGGGAGGCTCAGTGTGTGTATATATATATATGTGTGTGTGTGTGTGTATATATATATATGTATATAGGCTATTATGAATAATGCTGCAATGAACATATGAATGCAGCTATCTTCAAGATAATGCTTTAATTTCTTTTGGATATATACCCAAAAGTTGGATTGCTGAATCATATAATAGTTCTATTTTTTTAAGGAATTTTCATACTGATTTCCACACTGGCTGTACCGATCTACATCCCCGCTGACAATGCAAAAGATTTCCCTTTTCTTCACAACTTTATCAAAATTTGTGATCTCTCTCTTTTTTTTTTTTTTTACTAACCATCCTTACTGATGTGAAATAATGTTTCATTGTGGTTTTTATTTGCATTTCTCCAATCATTAATGACACTGAGCACCTTTTCATATACTTGTTGACCATTTATATGTCTTCTTTGGAAAATTGTTCTGTTCTGGTCCTTTGCCCATTTTAGAATTGGGTAATTTAGGTTTTGGCTATTGACATTTATGAATACCTTGTACATTTTGGATACTAAGCACTTATCAGATATATCTATTGTCTCATTTCATAAGTTGCTTTTTACATTTATTGATTGTTTCACCTGTTGTAAGAAGCTTTTTGGTTTGAGTAGTCCCACCAAAACCAAAGTTTTATGGTTTCAGGTCTTACACTAAGTCTTTAATTCATTTTGAGTAAGTTTTTGTGTATGGTGTAAGAAAGGGTCCAATTTTATTCTTTCACACAGTGTTTTCCCAAGATCGTTTAGGCAATCCTTTCTCCATTGTGTATTCTCCACACTCTAGTCAAATATTAGTTAACCATACACGTGTGGGTTTATTTTGGGGCTCTCTATTCTGTTCTACTGGTCTGTGTGTCTGTTTTTAGGCCAGTGGAATGCTGTTTTTAATATAACTTTGTAATATAGTTCAAAATCAGGAATGTGATACCTCCAGCTTTGTTCTCCTTTCTCAAGATTACTTTGGCTATTAAGGAATTTTGTGGATCCACATGAATTTATAATTTTTTTTAATTTTCTGAAAAATGATATTAGAATTTTGATAGAGATTGCATTGAAAATGTTGATCACGTTGGTAGTATAAATATTTAAGAATGTTAATTCTTCAAATTAATGAAAATAGCATATATTGTCATTTATTTATATCTTCTTCAATTTCTTACACCAATGTTTTATAGTTTTATGTTTTATGTTTTTTTTTTTAATTTTTATTTTAACTTTACTTTACAATACTGTATTGGTTTTGCCAAATATTGACATGAATTCACCATGAGTGTACATGTTTTATGTTTTTTAGTGTATGGATTTTTCACTTCCTTGGTTAAATTTACTCCTAAGTATTTTATTCCTTTCTGATGCTGTTGTAAATGGGATTTTTTCCTAAATTTGTTTTTGGATAGTTTGCTACTAGTGTATAGAAATGCAACTGATTTTGTACATTGATTTTGTATTCTGCTATTGAATTTGTTTATTAGTTCTAACAGTTTTTTTTTTTTTTTTAATGGTGTATTTAGGGTTTTCTACAAATGAAATCTTGTCATCTGCAACACAGAGACAATTTTACTTTATCCTTTCCTACTTGGATATCTTTTCTTTTCCTTTTCTTGCATGATTTTTCTGGACAGACTTCTATTAGTATGTTGAATAAGTGTACTGAGATTAAGCATACCTGTTTTGTTTCTGATCTTGGAGGTAAAACTTTGAGCTATTCACCACTGAGTATGATGTTACCTGTGGACTTGTAGTACACAGACTTCATTATGTTACATAATGAAGGTACATTTCTTTTATACCTCCTTTACTTATGTGTTGAGCCTTTTTTTTTAAATTAAAGGGTACTCAATTTTGTCAATTGCTATTTCTAAATCTATTGAGATAATTCTGTGGTTTTGTCCATCATTCTTTTAATACATCATTTCATGATGATTTGTGTGTTTTAAACCATCCTTAAATCTAACTTGATGACGATGTATGTTTATTTTAATGTGCTATTCAATTAAGTTTGTTACTATTTCTTTTGGACTGTGGTTTTCTTTTCTGATTGGGTTTTTGTCTGGCTTTAGCATAGGGCTGATGCTGATCTCATAAATAAATTTGGAAGTGCTTCCTTCTCTTCACACTTTTGAGAGTTTGAGAAGAGTTGGCATAATTCTCCTTTAAATATTTGGTAAAATTTAAAATTTACCCCTGACACCATCTGGTTCTGGGATTTTCTTTGTTGAGGTTTTTTTTTTTTTACTACTTCAATCTCCTTACTTGTTACTGGTCTGTTCAGATCTTCTGTTTCTTCATTATTTAGTCTTGATAGGTTTAATGTTTCTAGAAAATTATCTATTTATTCAATATTATCCAGTGTGCCAATATATAATTGATAGCAGTTTCTTATAAGCCTTTGTGTTTCTGTAGTATTGGGTGTGTCTCATTTTTCATTTATAAAATGACTTTTAGCCTCTTCTCTTTTTTCCTTGGTTGGTCTACCTAAAGTTATATTTTGTTTGTTTTCAAAAATATCAACTCTTAGTTTTGTCTATCTTTCCTGTTATCTCTCTAGATTCTATTTTATTTGCTTTGCTCAAGCCTTTAGCACTTTCTCTGCTGATTTTGGGCTTAGTTTGTTCCTTTTTTTCCAAATTCTATAAAGTGTAAAGTTAGATGGTTTATTTTGGGATCTTAATGTAGGCAAGTATCACTACAAACATTTTTTTTGGAATTGCTTTGCTGTCTCCCACAAGTTTTGGTGTTATTTTTCATTGTTGTTTATTGCAAGATATATTCTTTTCTTTTCCATTTCTTCTTTGACCCATTGGTTATTTAGTAATGTGTTGTTTAATATCCTCATATTTGTGAATTTTCCAGTTTATCTTCTATTACTAATTTCTAATTTCATACCACTATAGCCAGAAAATGTATTTGATAAGGTTTTAATTTCCTTAAATTTAAGACTAATTTGTTAAGACTTGTTTTGTAACCCAAGAAGTGATTTATCATGGATATTTTTTTGTGTGTGCACTTGAAAACAATGTGCATTCTGCTACTGTTGAATGGAATGTCTCTATATGTCTTTTAGGTTTTTTCAGTTTATAGTGTTATTAAAGTCCATTGTTGCCTTATTGATTTTCTCTGTGGATGATCTATCTATTGTTGAAAGTGGGGTATTGAAGTACCCTACCATTATAGTATTGTCAATTCCTCCCTTCAGTTCTGTGAATGTTTGTTTTAAATATTTAGATTTTCCAATTTTGGGTACGTATATATTTATAATGGTTATATTCTCTTGTTGAATTGATATTTTATAATTATACAGTAACATTCTCTCTTTACTGATTTTGAGAGAAAGTATTTTACCTGATATAAGTTTAGCCACCCTCACTGTCTTTCATTTGCTAATTACATGGAATATCATTTTATATCCCTTCACTTTCAACCCATGTATGTCCTTAAATCTAAAGTGAGTCTTTTGGAGATAGCACAGCATCGGGTTTTGTTCTTTTAATCTATTCATTCATTCTATGCTTTTTGATTGGAAAATTTAATTCATTTACATTTAAACTAATTTTATATTAGTGAAGGACTTTTCTCATTTTGCTAATTTTTTCTGTTTTGTAGTTCTTTTGTCTGTTTTTTCTATCTTGTTTACTTACTTTGTGATTTGTTATTTTTTTGTAGTAACCTATTTTGATTCCTTACTCTTTTATCTTTTTGTACCTAGTAGATATTTCATTTTTTAATGGTTGCCATGCTGCTGCTAAGTCACTTAAATCATGTTCGACACTGTGCGATCCCATAGACGGCAGTCCACCAGGCCCCCCCCATCCCTGGGATTCTCTAGGCAAGAACCTTGGAGTGGGTTGCCATTCCCTTCTCCTTGGTTGCCATAAGTTTACCTAAAACAATTCATAAGTCTATAGTGAGTTGATAGCAACTTAACTTCAATTGCTTGCAAAAACTCTACCGTTTTACTCCTTTCCCCACATTTTATGCCATTGATGTCCTATTCTACATCTTTGTATATTGTTTATCCATTAACATATCACTGTAGCTATAGTAATTTTAAAACTTTTATCTTTAAATTTTTATACTAGTGTTAAGAGTGATTTATGTACCACAATTATAGTATTAGAATATTCTGTTTGACTATATATTTATCTTTACTAAGAGTTTTATACTTTCATATTTTTTATGTTATTAATGTCTTTTCATTTCAATTTGAAAAACTTCTTAAAATTTTTATAAGGCATGTCTAGTGATGATAGACACCCTGTTTTTGTTTCTTGAGAGTATAGCTCTACTGGATATAAAATTATTTTCTTCCTTTGAGCACTTTGGCTGTATCATGTCACTCCCTCCTGGATTGTAAGCCCTATTCTGAGAAGTACACTGATAACTTTCTATGTGATAAAGCTCTTTCTTCTTTCTGCTTTCAAAATTTTCTATTGGAATTTTAGGAATTAAGTTATAATGTCTCTAAGGGTAATCTTTGCATTGATCTTGTGTTGGGTCCTTTGAGCTTCATGTATCTTAATGCCTATATCCTTCCCATGATTGGGGAAGTTTTCAGTCACTATTTTTTCTCTCTCTTCTTGGACTCCCATTATGCTTGATGGAGTCCCATAGGTCCCCCTCCCCCCCTTTTTTTCTTCACTCTTTCTTATTTTGTTTTCTTTTTGTTCTCCCAGCTGACTAATTTCAAATGACTTGTTTTTGAGTGGAAACTGTGAGTAACTTTATTTTCTGGGGTTTCAAAATCACTGCAGATGGTGATTGCAGCCATGAAATCAAAAGACACTATAGACACCCTGTTTTTGTTTCTTGAGAGTATAGCTCTACTGGATATAAAATTATTTTCTTCCTTTGAGCACTTTGGCTATATCATGTCACTCCCTCCTGGACTACAAGCCCTATTCTGAGAAGTACACTGATAACTTTCTATGTGATAAAGCTCTTTCCTCTTTCTGCTTTCAAAATTTTCTATTGGAATTTTAGGAATTAAGTTCTAATGTCTCTAAGGGTAATCTTTGCATTGATCTTGTGTTGGGTCCTTTGAGCTTCATGTATCTTAATGCCTATATCCTTCCCATGATTGGGGAAGTTTTCAGTCACTATTTTTTCTCTCTCTTCTTGGACTCCCATTATGCTTGATGGAGTCCCATAGGTNATTAAGTTATAATGTCTCTAAGGGTAATCTTTGCATTGATCTTGTGTTGGGTCCTTTGAGCTTCATGTATCTTAATGCCTATATCCTTCCCATGATTGGGGAAGTTTTCAGTCACTATTTTTTCTCTCTCTTCTTGGACTCCCATTATGCTTGATGGAGTCCCATAGGTTCCCCCCCCCGCCTTTTTTTTCTTCACTCTTTCTTATTTTGTTTTCTTTTTGTTCTCCCAGCTGACTAATTTCAAATGACTTGTTTTTGAATGGAAACTGTGAGTAACTTTATTTTCTGGGGTTTCAAAATCACTGCAGATGGTGATTGCAGCCATGAAATCAAAAGACATTTGCTCCTTGGAATAAAAGCTATAACCAATCTAGACAGCATATTAAAAAGCAGAGACATTACTTTGCCAATAAAGGTCCATCTGGTGAAAGCTATGGTTTTTTCAGTAGTCGTGTGTGGATGTGAGAGCTGGACTATAAAGAAATCTGATTGCAGAAGAATTGATGCTTTTGAACTGTGGTGTTGGAGAAGACTCTTAAGAGTCCCTTGCACTGCAAGGAAGTCAAACTAGTCAATCCTAAAGGAAATCTTTGTACTGAATATTCATTGGAAGGACTGATGGTGAAGCTGAAACTACAATACTTTGGCCACCTGATGTGAAAAACTGACTCATTGCAAAAGACCCTGATCCTGGGAAAGATTGGGCAGGAGGAGAAGGGGATGACAGAGGATGAGATTGTTGGATGGCATCACCGACTCCATGGACATGAGTTGGATTAAGCTCTGGGAGTAGATGATGGACAGGGAGGCCTGGCATGCTGCAGTCCATGGGGTCACAAAGAGTTGGACATGACTGAATGACTGAACTGAACTGTCTTTGAATCAGCTGATCATTTCTTCTACTTGATTGAGGCTGCTGTTGAACTCTATGAATTTTTCAGTCTTGTATTACATTCGTCACCTCCAGGATTCATGCTTGGTTCTTTGTTACATTTTTTATTTTTTATTAAACTTCTTCTTTGGTCCTTGCAGTTTTCCTGGTGTCATTTAGCTCTCTATCTGTGTTCTCTTTCATCTTGTTGAGATTCTTTAAGCTTATCATTTTGGATTCTTTTCTAGGTAATACATCAGTCTCCATTTGTTTGGGGTTGGTTACTGGAGCTTTATCAGTTTCTTTTGTTGGTGCCATGTTTACCTGATTCTTTGTGTTCCATGTAGCTTTGTACTGATGTCTGTGCTTTTAAAGAAGTAAACACCTATTCTAGTTTTTACAGATTGATTTCAGCATGCACGTATCTTCTGTTGGATATCTTGGATTATGATATTTTCTTCAGGATCACAGTTGGAGCTGGGTCACATGGCTGCTACTGGGCCCAAAGTGAGGCCAGTGGATGGGTCTGTTACCAGGCGTGCAGATGAGTATGGCTCTTTTGGGGTCCCTAGGATGGCTCTTGATAGATCACTGGCAGGTCTCAGAGTAGGCAGGATTGACCTTTGACTACAGTTGAGAGGGGTGAGAACCAAGTCACAGGGCTGCTTCATGGTCTATGGCTTGGGTAAAGGTTTGCAGCCTGTCTCTAGGGGCGTAGAGAGGTGTGCCTTCTACTAGGTTTTTGGTTGGGCATGTCTTGCCCAGGGATATGGCCAAGTGAAACTGGTACTGGGTCATAGGGCTGCTTCAGGATCTACAGTTGGGGTGATGTTGGCAGCTCTGCCTCCATAGGCATAGTCAGGCACGACTCCCAGCAGGTCCCTGTGTGGTTAAGATTGGCCCTAAATTTAGCTGTGAGGGGTTGGAGTTTGTTTACAGGACCACTTGAAGATCCACAGTTGGACCATGGTCCGTGGGCTTGGTGAGTCCTGGAAAGAAATGAGTGTTTATGGTGCATGGCTGAGAGAGGCTGGAACTGAGTTAGAATCTACAGAACTGAAGTTGAAGTGCTTACCTTGGGACATGGATGGAAAGGACTGGTGGCTAAGAGGACTTAGAGCAGGTTTACAGGACCCTTACTGTCCACAGCCAGAACCAAGACCAATGGACCCATTGCCCAAAGCAGGCATGACTTCTAAGTTTCTTGGCAGATGGTGCTGGTGGCAGTTTGGTGGCCAAAAGAGGCTATAGTCAATTCCACATGGGGACAGGGTTGTTCTAGGACTGGATCTGTGATCAGCATCAACAAGCTTGCTACCTGGGCATAGGCCTACCTTTTGAAACAGCCCTCTTTGTCTTGGGTTCCATCAGTGCTTCAGACTCTCCTACCTGAATTCCAGAACTCCCCCAAAGGCACTTTTGTCCATGGGTGGTTGTCAAATTATTGTTTCTGAGGGAGAGTATGAGCAGAGGACCTCATATTTTACCATCTTGCTGATATCCTCTATTTAAACTGTATTTGAGTATATAGTTCAGTAATTAGCTATATTCACATTATTGTGTAACAGATGATCGGAACTTTTTGCAAAACTGAAATAGCATAACCATTGAAGAAAAACTTCCCGTTTCCATCATCCTGAGATTCCTTTAACTATTAAGTACCCCAGTAGACTTAAAATACAATTCTAATTTAATATGAGACAGCAAAGAATATATATTAAAAGCCAACAATGTTCCAGGCATTTTATCAGCTATTTTCAGATGTTTTCTTCTTTAGTTCTTATAAAAGTAGAGTGGAGCAATACTTACTGTCCCTGTTTTTCAAATTTAGGAAACTTGGCTGTGTTGAGTAAACTGTTAAAGGTTTTCCATAGCAACTGATGAAGCCAATATTGATACTAAACTACACCTGTGGGAATGCAAAGTCTATGCTCTTTCTTGCCTAATATTTTACCTGCAGCCTCCTAAGATTCTGCTTATTATCATAACATGACAAATGGGTAAATATCTCCTTAGAGGAAAGTTTTATATATACACACACAAACATATAAATGAAGTTATATCTCTGAATGAATGGAAGGATTAAAATCTTTTAGGAATTGAAGAGAGGATCTGCATATTTAAATACATATTTTACTAATTTGGTAAACACTATAGAGGTTGTATTTTAAGTATTCAGCATTTTGGAGCTGGAAAACCCTCTGCCTTGGGGTCTGCCGCACTCTGGACCATTTCACATTCCGTTCCTGTGACTGACTGATGTGCATGACTATGACAAATGCTTGGCAGCCTTGCTGGGCGGGGCCTGTGAGTGTGAGGACTCAGACTGTCATTAAACTGGGGCTTGGTGCCAAGGACTGAGTGCATGCTGGAGACACAACTCCAAGCTCCACCACCCTATTGGCCAAGGCACAAGTGCAAACTGTACTTGTGAATTTATTATAAATTATTTTTTAATGGAACATTTTAAATCAGACAAAGAAAATGCTTTCCCTCTGGAATGGAATCCCACCCTATTGCAATCTGTGTCTGACTTGATAAATAAAGGGACAGGCTACTGAGGGAGATTACAAATGCTATCTCAAAGGGTTTTCAAAAGAGAATAACCATCTGTCCATGGTAAACACAAGGCAGAGTTGTGTCTATGAGTTTGCAAAGGCCACTGTGCTGTAAAAGAAAGGTTTCACTAATAGGAAGGAAACCTAGGCTTTGGTTCTCAGATTTCCAGTAACCCTCCTTGTGACCTTAGGCAAGTATCTTGAATTCTGTCTCCATGTCACATCTCCAGAGAGTGAGTCCTCACCCTTAGATCTTCTGGCACCTAGGTATACTATCCTGGGTATCCAAAAACCAACTCGAACTAAATTATGATGTCTTTTAATAGTGCTGTGAAAGTCACTCAGTCATGTCTGACTCTTTGTGACCCCAAGGACTAGTTCAGTCCACGGAATTCTCCAGGCCAGAATACTGGAATGGGTAGCCATTCCCTTCTCCAGGGGATCTTCCCAACCCAGGGATCGAATCCAGATTTGTCGCATTGCAGTTGGCTTCTTTACCAGCTGAGCCACAAGGGAAGCCCAAGAATACTGGAGTGGGTAGCCTATCCCTTCTCCAGTGGGTCTTCCTGACCCAGGAATTGAACTGGGGTCTCCTGCATTACAGGCAGATTCTTTACTGATGAGGTTGGAGTGAAATGTGTTCAGTGGAAAGCTAGAGCCATGGGAGTCAACTACCTATTTGACAGTGTTATGTAATCAGTTGAGTAAGTAGAAAAAAATTAAGCTTTTTCTGTCCATATCCACAAATCTGTTCTCTAGGTCTACCTCTCCATTGCTGCCCTGAGGATAAGTTCATCAATACCATCTTGTGACCCCAGAGATGGGGGGGGAAGGACAAAGTGGGACAAATTGAGAGAGTAGCGTTGAAACATATATATCACCATATGTAAAATTAGACAGCCAGTGGGAATTTGCTGTATGATGCAGGGAGTTCAAATCTGGTGCTCTGTGACAACCTAGAGGGGTGGGTTGGGCTGAGAGTTGAAAAGAAGGTCCAAGAAGAAGGGGGCATACATTTGCCTATGGCTGACTCATGTTGATATATGGCAAAAAACCAATACAATATTGTAATTACCCTCCAATTAACAATAAACTTAAAATTTTTTTAATTAAGCTTTTTTTTGTTTAATGCTGAGATTTCTGAGAGTTTAATGTGCTAAAGAGCAGAGTGATTTTTCAGGAGTTAACTAGCGTTAAGTGTTTCCCAAGCATACTTGACCATGCAATCCATTTATTCAATATATCGTAGTGTATCATGAAAGATTTTATGATAATCACAGATTGCAAGCACAGTATTATAGCATCCAACTTTGAAAATTCACTGTATCTGTGCTTTATAAATGATTCTGCTTATTTTAATCTATCTAGGGAAGTATGAACATTTATTTGTTCGTTAATTCATTCAGTAAGGATTATGATTACAGCACTTTTTATGTGCTAGGATGGTGCTAAGTGTTGTGAATGTGTCAATGGATAAATATAATAACAATAAAAAAAATTTTCCCCTCATGAAACTTTATATCTTAGTGCCAGGGATAGACAATAAGCAAATAATAACATATAAATATGTGCTATGGAGACAAGTAAAGATGCAATTCTGGATTAAATTTAGAGATTTGTTATAAATAAGTTTCTAATATTAGAATTTAGTGGCAGTGAAACTGATTTCTGAAGCTAGATAATAAAAGACCACACTGCTTTATTTGATTCTCTTTGAACGGTCACTCTCTGGTTGCTTTCTTATAGGATGTGTCTTCTGGAAACCCCTACTCTGGATATTCCAAGTCACAAGAAGAAGTCACATGTCCATGCTCTGATTAACAGTTACAGTTCTCTCAGTCTTTGAATCATTTCAGCCCAAGTATCCAACGTGTCAGTGCAAACGCCCCCATATAACTCAGGGCTCAGGTATGCAAGTT